>CAWUER010000098.1:0-79649 GCA_963921195.1 Pegoplata infirma
GTACTTTTGGTACCTTTTACATTTACTTAAATAATGGTACTAGAAACTTGAAATTTGTAATGTAGGTTCACCTTCCGGAAAAAAGATTCAATAAGGCTGGGTTTTTGCCAATGTTGATTCTACGGGGGTAAAAAGGGTAAAAAAGTACCTTTTATAAAAAGTACCTTTTATAAAAAGTACCTTTTATAAAAAGTACCTTTTATAAAAAGTACCTTTTATAAAAAGTACCTTTTATAAAAAGTACCTTTTATAAAAAGTACCTTTTATAAAAAGTACCTTTTATAAAAAGTACCTTTTATAAAAAGTACCTTTTATAAAAAGTACCTTTTATAAAAAGTACCTTTTATAAAAAGTACCTTTTATAAAAAGTACCTTTTATAAAAAGTACCTTTTATAAAAAGTACCTTTTATAAAAAGTACCTTTTATAAAAAGTACCTTTCATAAAAAGTACCTTTTATAAAAAGTACCTTTTATAAAAAGTACCTTTTATAAAAAGTACCTTTTATAAAAAGTACCTTTTATAAAAAGTACCTTTTATAAAAGTACCTTTTATAAAAAGTACCTTTTATAAAATGTACCTTTTATAAAAAGTACCTTTAATAAAAAGTACCTTTTATAAAAAGTACCTTTTATAAAAGGTACCTTTTATAAAAAGTACCTTTAATAAAAAGTACCTTTTATAAAAAGTACCTTTTATAAAAGGTACCTTTTATAAAAAGTACCTTTTATAAAAAGTACCTTATATAAAAAGTACCTTTTATAAAAAGAACCTTTTATAAAAAGTACCTTTTTTAAAAACTACCTTTTTTAAAACGTACCTTTTATAAAAAGTACCTTTTATAAAAAGTACCTTTTATAAAAAGTACCTTTTATAAAAAGTACCTTTTATAAAAAGTACCTTTTATAAAAAGTACCTTTTATAAAAAGTACATTTTATAAAAAGTACCTTTTATAAAAAGTACCTTTTATAAAAAGTACCTTTTATAAAAAGTACCTTTTATAAAAAGTACCTTTTATAAAAAGTACCTTTTATAAAAAGTACCTTTTGTAAAAAGTACCTTTTATAAAAAGTACCTTTTATAAAAAGTACCTTTTATAAAAAGTATATTCTATAAAAAGTACCTTTTATAAAAAGTACCTTTTATAAAAAGTACCTTTTATAAAAGTACCTTTTATAAAAAGTACCTTTTACAAAAGGTACCTTTTATAAAAAGTACCTTTTATAAAAAGTACCTTTTATAAAAAGTACCTTTTATAAAAAGTACCTTTTATAAAAAGTACCTTTTATAAAAAGTACCTTTTATAAAAAGTACCTTTTATAAAAAGTACTTTTTTATAAAAAGTACCTTTTATAAAAAGTACCTTTTATAAAAAGTACATTTTATAAAAAGTACCTTTTATAAAAAGTACCTTTTATAAAAAGTACCTTTTATAAAAAGTACCTTTTATAAAAAGTACCTTTTATAAAAGTACCTTTTATAAAAAGTACCTTTTATAAAAAGTACCTTTTATAAAAAGTACCTTTTATAAAAAGTACCCTTTATAAAAAGTACCTTTTATAAAAAGTACCTTTTATAAAAAGTACCTTTTATAAAAAGTACCTTTTATAAAAAGTACCTTTTATAAAAAGTACCTTTTATAAAAAGTACTTTTTTATAAAAAGGAATGTAGGATTTTTCGGTGAAGAAAAAAACCTTCTGGAAGAGATACTTTTTTTGAAATTTCGTTTCTAACGGGGGTAAGAAAGTGTACTTTTGGTATTTTTTTTTGTTCCTATAATAATGACCGTTGAAGCTTGAATTTTGGAATGTGGGGACTTCGGTGAAAAAAAACATTCTGCTAAAGTATTTTCAAAAATTTATGTTTCTAGAGCTGTGAAAAAGTGTTTTTTGATACTTTTTATATTTCATGAAGTAATTATCCTAGGCACTGAAATTTTGAATGCTTTAAAATGTTATTTTTGGAAATTCTGTTTCTAAGGGTCGCGACCGATCGTAAAGGGGATAAAAAGTGCAAATTTGGTTATTCTTATATTTCTTGAAATAATGGTTCAGAAACTTGATGTTTTAAATAAAGGATCACCTAGCACAAAAAAAAACAATTTTTGAAAAATATAATTTTACGGGGAAAAGGGGGCAAATGGTTATTTTGAGATATCTAACTATTGAACTAAAAGCCGCAGAAATAATACCCAAGACAAGGACATATTTTAAAATTTTAGGGTAAAAAGTGCTACCTGGTAACAGTGGTGTAAAATGGTACTTTTCATATCTACAATATGAAGACAACAGAACTTTTTATTTTTTTAACGCATATTATACGGAGAGGAATGAAACTTACATGGAACGAAAGGAGATGGACTTGGAAGTGAAATGGAATAGAACGGGGAACGAAGTGGAATAGAGCTGGGAACAATATGGAATGATATTTTTTACTTAAATTTTACGTATTTAACTTTTTTGGCTCCATATTTGTTCTCTCTATATGTTTTTCCACTCAAACTTATTTTTATTCCAATTTTTTTTTTTTAATCAAGTATTTATTCACTCAAAATCTTCAAACCCGATATAAGGGCTCGAAAATTGTCAATATATTTTTTCACCGAAACGAGCATGAAGACGTACCAGGGAAGTTATTCAAATTTTATTGTTTAAATTATTCATTAAAATATTATTTTATGAAAGACTTAAACGTCCACAAGTAAATAAAACAAAAACTATGTAGAGGATTTTTTTTAAATCGATAGAGTAATCCTGATCTTTATATTATCCGGTATTCAATACAACCGGTAACGAAGTACCGGGATGGTAAGCTAGTATTTTATAAAAAATTATTAAAATTTCAAATAAAGTACAAATTTCATGATTTTAAAAAAATCCCAAAAAAAACATTTAATCCCATCCACACTTCATTTGAGAGGAAAAATTGAGAGATGAGAGACACACAATCTCTTATCTTTCTTTCTCTATGGTTTTACACAAAATTCTCCCGTTAGTAAAGTACACCGTTCGGCAAATTTCTATAGGGAAAATGTCACAGAATCAGACAGTTATTCTATAGGAAAAATGTCTCAGAATCTGATCTGCTTCAAAAGGAAAAATGTCTCAGAATCTAAAACTTTTTCTATAGGAAAAATATTACAGACTCAGAGTCTTTTTTATAGGAAAAATGTCTCAGAATCTAAGACTATTTCTATAAAAAAAATTTCTCAGAATCTGAGATTTTTACTATAGGAAAAATGTTTTAGAATCTGAGACTTTTTCTATTGGAAAAATGTCTCAGAAACTGAGACTTTTTCTATAGGAAAAATGTCTCAGAATCTGAGACTTTTTCTATAGAAAAAATGTCCCAGAATCTGAGACTTTTTCTATAGGAAAAATGTCTTAGAATCTGAGACTTTTTCTATGGGAAAAATGTCTCAGAATCTGAGACTATTTCTATAGGAAAAATTTCTCAGAATCTGAGACTTTTTCTATAGGAAAAATGTTTCAGAATCTGAGACTTTTTCTAAAGGAAAAATGTCTCAGAATCTGAGACTTTTTCTATGGGAAAAATGTCTGAGAATCTGAGACTTTTTCTATAGGAAAAATGTCTCAGAATCCGAGACTTTTTCTATAGGAAAAATGTCTCAGAATCTGAGACTTTTTCTATAGGAAAAATGTCTCAGAATCTGAGACTTTTTCTATAGGAAAAATGTCTAAGAATCTGAGACTTTTTCTATAGGAAAAATGTCTCAGAATCTGAGACTTTTTCAATAGGAAAAATGTCTCAGAATCTGAGACTTTTTCTATAGGAAAAATGTCTCAGAATCTGAGACTTTTTCTATAGAAAAAATGTCTCAGAATCTGATACTTTTTCTATAGGAAAAATGTCTCAGAATCTGAGACTTTTTCTATAGGAAAAATGTCTCAGAATCTGAGACTTTTTCTATAGGAAAAATGTCTCAGAATCTGAGACTTTTTCTCAGACTCTGTCTCAGATTCTGAGACATTTTTCCTATAGAAAAAGTCTCAGATTCTGAGACATTTTTCCTGACTTAGAATGACTTAGAAATGACTTTTAAAATTAATTCATTTTCAAACAAATATCAACAAACCTATATTTCCTAATTTCAACACAATTTATACCATTTATATGTTGGTAAAAAAATACAGTTGATAACAAGTTGAAAAGTTAGTGGCAGTTTACAGAAGGCGAATGATACACACGAACGAAAATGTTGTGTGTGATTTGTTATTGTAACAACAACTGTAAACTGGCACTTAAATTCGACTTGGCCGAATCTATGAATACCCTCCACAATGCCATTTTTAAGTGATAGTAAATTTTCTAACGTGAAAAAAAATTTTGATTAGAAAGTGTCAAATTTTTTTTGAGTGTAAAATTTTTTTCGAGTGTAAAATTTTTTTCGAGTGTATTTTTTTTTTTTTAGTGTAAAAATATTTTTGAGTGACAAAAATACGTTGTAAAATATTTTTGTTTACTAAATTATTTTTTTTTGAGTGTAAAATTTTTTTCGAGTGTATTTTTTTTTTAGTGTAAAAATATTTTTGAGTGACAAAAATACGATGTAAAATATTTTTGTGACTACAATGTTTTTAAAACATGTTTAACGGGTTTTCAACACGTGAATTTAAGGTGAAGCTAGTCTGAAATTCACGGTTTTGCTAATAACTTTTTAACTACTGGACCGATTTGGCTGAAATTCGAAATGAACCAGGCCAGAGGAACGACAAAAATATATGACGGGATTCAGTATCCTCAGAACTGCCTTTTGAAAGTTACGTTGATTTTTATCTCGTAAATTCACGGAAAACCCTTGCCGAAATTCAGTCATTTGCTCATAACTTTTGAACTACTGGACCGATTTCGCTGGCTTGGAATACCAACCTGACCTGGTAAATGCCCAACATATATGCCAAACTTCAGGAGCCTGCGTAAAGTCTTTCAAAAGTTACCGTGTTTTCAACAGACAGACAGACGGACGGACGGACATCGCTAGATCGTCTTAAAATCGATCGAGGATCATGAATATATGAATATACCAATATTTCGAGGTGTTACAAACGGAATGACAAACTTATACTACCTCTATCACTAGAGTGGAGGGTATAAATAATGAAAGTAAGAATATTTCTGTTTAATTTTATAGAGAATTTTACTTTCACAAGCCTATTTAAAAAAAAAGCATTTGTTTTTAAATGATTTTCTGCGAATCAACTTTGGGAAAAAATTTGGGGATTTAATTTTGAGGGAATTTTCATATTAAGATTAGGGCATGGGGTTAAAAGTTTCTGACAACACTGTCGCCAATGCTAATATCCAATAAAATAAATAAATAAAATTATAAGAGGTTAGTGTATTCAATAACTAATTTTAAGAACATAATGATTCAAATTAAATAAAACTATTGAAATAAGCTATTAGTTTAGACACAACCCTTAGTACATTTATCTATTGTTCTAACTGGAATGCAACCCTGTTACGTTGTTAAAAAACTTAACGACACAAAAACTTCTTTTTGCAACTCTGTTCGATTTATTACAAAAAAAAGAATGGCAAAAAAAAAAACGAACGACAACGAACATTAATTTTACACTTTTTTTTTACTAACACATATAACATTTACCGAATGCACGTTTTTTTATATTTTCTTATAATTTTTGTCTCATATATTTCTCGTATTATTTAAACGAAACAAAAATTAAAAACACGATCATGTTAACGTTTTATATTAATGTAAAGAGGAGATAAAAAAGTAAGAATGAACATAAAGAAACAAGTGGGTAAGGAAATGCACTTTAAAAACACCAACAAAATGTTGCCACATTATAAAATTGAAAAAACCAACTAGAAATTTTACCCCAGCTATCGTTTAGCGAAGGCAACAACACAGAAAGATAAGATGTATTATATTCTAATTGCATAGTTGTATTCTATACTTGTTTCTTCTTTCCACTTCCATTCTATAATTTGTTTTTTGCCGCGCGAACGAATACTACTACTAAAGAACAACAACATCGCATACTAAAAATAAAACAAAATGTGCATTTTTTTTTTCATGTTTATAAATGTCGCGATTATTATGAGTTTTCACCAACATAACACATTAATATTATAAACGGTTATTGTTTAAATATATTTTACTAGTTTTTATTACACTTTTAACACTTTTTGTATCATTTTTCCCGAATTAATTAGGGACACGAATGAATTATACGCGATCTCGACAAATTTTCTTTTATGACTAAACTAAAATCGTAGAACAAGTCAGTGAATCAAGCCGACCGGCTAAAAATTGGAGGCGCGCTGCCGCCGGAAATACTTTGAATATTGCGTCGCCGCCGTTTCAGTTAACTTAAATAGGTTTAAATTGTGACGCGACCAAAATTCAAGCCGCCGAAAACTAAAGAGAGAAATGGCTAATTTTTTGGAAATAATTCAGCCAATTCGTAAGTACTACTCCCAAAAAAACCTTGTCAAATTACTACACTCAAAATAATTCTACAGTAAAAGGTTTAGTAAGTGATGTTGTACAAAAATTTACTAATTTTAGTATCTTCAAAGTACTAAAATTAGTAAATTTTACTGGTTTTGAATAATATTAGTAAAAAATTTTAGTATTGGTTACCAATTTCTGCACTAGATCCTTTTGGACTAAAATTTTGTTAAATTTTTAGTATTGAATACCCACGTTTTTTTTTTTGGTGTAGAAAAAGTCTCGTTATCCCATTTCACTAATATATGACAGTTTTACTTGTTTTTTTAACCAATAATTTTCGAATAGAAGTTTACATAAAATTTAAGTTTTTTGTAATAAAGCAGAGTTTATTCCAGTATTTTACAAAAAAAATCTAGTAAATTCACGAGAATTCCTGGTAAGTTTACTTGCGCCAAAAAAGGAGTAAATTTACAATTTTATTGGTAAAAATTACATATTAAATTACACAAAAGCTCGTCATTTTTACTTGGAATTCTAAATTTTTCTTTTCATAAAAGCCTACGTTTAAAAAAAAATCAAATCGGCAAGCCGTTCTCCTATTTTTGATAAATCGAAAAAAGTGGTTAATTTTTCTTTCCCTATCCCAATAAACCAAACGATACCGTTATGATATCGAAGCAATATCACCTAGGTGATATTCATTATCATAAGTGATTATTATACGTGATACGAAAACGATAGTGTTTTCGTTCTAAAGTGTACCTTTCCTTATGATATCGTTTTCCAATGAAAAAGTAATATCGTTTTCGCTATCGGTAGAACGATAGTAGAATCGCCTTTGTCCAGTCTAGTATCGAAAATATATCGTTATTCCAGGCGATTATGATATCATTGGCGATATCGTTGGTGATATCATTGGCGATACCGTTAATGATATCGTTGGGGATATAATTATCGATATTATTAGCAATTATGTTTCTAATAATGTAATTTGACCGCAGCATTTTATTGAAAATATTAATAAAATATGAGTACTTACAGTTTGGAGTCCATTAATAGTTGAATTATATTGAAGATAATTGACAAAAAATACCATAAAAGCAAGTTTTTGCTTTTAAGAACAATTACATTTTATATTCACAATATTTTTTTTAATAAATAAAATAATTTGTGAAAATGTTTGAAGTTTATTTCAAATCTAAATATTCCAATTGTTGTTTGGATTTTTTTTTTTTCATTATTCGCTTCAAGTATCATATAGGTAATAACGTTTACGCTATCATATCGTTCTTGTGTTTATTGGGATAAAACTAAGTTTGACTATGACGAACAATTAGAAAATCAATTAGCCGAATCGGCCCAGCTGTTTCCCCATTTTAAATAAATCGAAAAAAGTGGGTTTAAAAGTGTGTTGGTCAAATTTTCTTTCCCTACACTCAAAAAAAAAAAAGTTTGTAAAATGACATAAAATCCCCGTGATTTTACGGGGCAGGTTTTGTAAAATATGTACTAGCAAGAATCCCCGTAAAGTTACGGGGATAATTTGTAAATTGAATTAACAAAAGAAAATGTAAATTTATAATTTTTTTTGTAAAATATCATCTTCGAGGTGAACATTTTTTTTGTAAATTTGCAAAAAAAATTGGTAAATTTACAAAACAAAATTGTAAACTTACAGAAAAAGGTTGTTATTTTACAAGGAAAAATAGAAAATGAAAAAAATAAATTGTAGATTAACAAATTATTTGGTTAAACTACTGTTTTTTATGCAAAAAACTTGTATATTTACAATAAAAAGTGGTAAATTTACAATTTTTATTGTATATGTACCATTTTTCCTTATTTTTTTTGCCATAAAAACAGTAGTTTAACCATAAAATTTGTAAATTTACAATATTGTTTTTGTATTTTCTATTTCATTTTTGTAAAATTACAACTTTTTTCGTAAGTATACAATTTTGTTTTTTAAATTTTTATATTTGTTTTGTAAATTTACAAAAAAATTGGTTTATTTACATATTGATTTGGTAAATTTTAAGGTTTTTTCCATTGGTGCATCTTATTTTTCCTTCTTCGGCAGCTGGAGTAGCACTTCAACAACCTGAAAAGATTTTTTTTCACTTGAGGACTTTTAACAAACTTTTTAATGTATAACACTGCACTTTTTTATTTTTTTTCGACATTTCATTTTTCTTAAGTAGAACATATGAGAATTGCGAAGGAGGCTACACAAGAAATTTCTTATATTTTCAGTAAAAATTTGTCAAAAAATAACAATTTTTTTTTTGAATTTTTAATTATTTTTACAAGTATGATTTTTCATAATTGGCAGCTTTCTATTGACATTTTAGGTAACAAATTTAAAAAAAATTACCAAAAAAATATGGTAAAATCATCAAAAAAAATGGTAAAAATACAAAAAAAAAAACTAGAACAATTATATACTTTATGTATTGTACTTTTCAATACATACATTTCAAACTGAAAACCTTGTAAACGATCTTAAAAAAAAAAATGTTTGTAATAAAACAATTTTTTAGTAAAAAGACTAAATAACATCAAGTAAAATTATGTTGTACAATTACACTTTTCTTGTGTAAAAAAACTAAACACCTTGTAATATTTTTTTAATTTGTAAAATAATTCACTTTTTTGTAAATTTACCTAAAAAAATTGTAAAATAAATTTACCAACATATAATAGTTAAATTACAAAGCAAACTGTAGTTTTCGTTTTATTAAATATACAACAATTTTTGTAAAAAGACAAAAATATTAGTAAAATAGAATTACAAGACCTTTTACTTGTAAATTTACAAACTTATTTTTTTGAGTGTATAAACCAATGATTTCCAACCTTTGATTCTCGCCCCACTGGGGGCAATTTGAAGTTTCCAGGGGGGCAACGAGCAAATTTTCAAGACTTTTTTTAGTCAAATTAACTACAAAAACATTTTTTTTTTAGCAAAATTAACTACAAAAATTTTGTTAATCCTTAAAATTTTTACTAAAAACTTAGTTTAAATGCTTATTTTACAAAAACTCTGCTAAAGCAGTAGTAATTTTTCATTAGAAACAAAAATTAGCAATTTTTTCTTGAGTGTAGGGGGGACAAGGCAATTTTTTTAACTTAAAACTGGGGCGTGTTGTAAAAAAGGTTGGAAACTATTGCTATAAACCTACCCATCGGTACATCAGTTATCAACCATCGGTACATCGATTATCAACTGATGCAATTACCGGCGAACGATATTTGAATTTTATTTATAAAGAGAAGATATCAAAAGGAAGCAATTAGTAAAAGATTTTTTTTCTTTAATTTTGGCTTCATGTTTTTTACTTTTTGTTACATATTTTTAGCGCTAAAACGCGATTTTTAGTACATAAACTTCCTTTCATTGCTGATAACAAGCAAAACAAGTCAGATTGTTAAAATCGGATTATGTATACCCTCCAACATGCAAAAAATCAGGGGCGAATTTTTTATTTAAACTAGCTTTTTTATAATCCACAAAAGGAGGCGGACCCAAAAAACCGATTTTTTTTTAATACCGTGGGTTCAAATATAAGACTCCTAACTTCTTGAAGTATAAAAATGTTGCATTTCTTTAACAAAAACACAAAAAATCCAGCAAAAAAAACGGTGTTTTTCAGATGTTGATTTAGTTCTTCCAGTGGAATTTTTTTCCTCTCGGTCCGATTTTGGTAATTTACTAACTTAACCTGCCTAGGAAGATATGACATATTCGTTAGGGTTAGTCGATGATATGCATATTTGTAAATCTCATTAACTAATAGAAAAAAGTCGTGGCGCGTTTTCGAGCTGAAAGAACGGGAAAAATTATGAAAAAATTTTAGGAGGGAGCTTTTGGTCCTCTACAATTTGTGTTAGTTCGCGGTTTTTGTAAAAAAAAATATTTTAAAAATTTTGTAATATACTTTATATTAAGAAAAAATTCCAAAAACATTTTTGCTGATCCATTTTGGTCCATGAAAGCATTTCAAAAAGGCAGAAAGTTAGATTTTTAATATAAAAAAATATAATTTATTTAAAAATATCACTCAAATAAGGCTGACTTAAGTACATGAAAAATAAAAATTTGCGGGTATTTATCACTATCCGAGAATTTAAAAAAATTAGCAATTTGCAAAAAACAAATCAAAATCGGTATCAAAAATTTGTTAAAAGTGTATTAAGAAAGTAAAATCAAAAAATATGAAAGCGGATCGGTATGGTCCATGAATGGAGTTTAAAAATCTGTTAAGTATAAAATGCATTTATGGACCATACCGATCAGCTAAATTTTTTTTTATTTTATTTTGTTAATACCCTTAATTTACCAAACATTTGATACCCATTTTTATTGTTTTTGCAAATTGCTCATTTTTTGCACTTCGCAGATAGCGATAAATACCCGACAATCCTTCATTTTATTTTTTCCTTTATTCAAATCGGCCTTATTGTGAGTGCTGTTTTAAAATAAAATCTACTCTTAATAGGTGATCCTATATTTAAAATATCAAGTTTTTGAACAATTATTTGAAGAAATATAAGAACAACAAAATTTACACTTTTTTATCCCCTTTACGATCGGTCACGACCCTTATAAACAGAATTTCCAAATATAACTTTTTCCATCATTCAAAATTTCAGTGCCTCAAAGATCATTACTTCATAAAATATAAAAAGTATCAAAAAACACTTTTTTTACACCTCGAAAAACGGAATTTTTTAAAAATACTTTAGCAGAATGCTTTTTTCACCGAAGGACCCTACATTCCAAAATTTAAGCTTCTGAAGTCATTATTATAGGAACTAAAAAAAGTACCAAAAGTACACTTTCTTACCCCCGTTAGAAACGGAATTTCCAAAAAGTACCTCTTCCAAAATGTTTCTTCACCAAAAAATCCTACAGTCCATTTAAAAATTTTCTAGGATCATTGTTTCAGCAAATACTAAAAGTACAAAAAGGATTTTACATTCCAAATTTTAAGTTTCTAGAACCCTTACGTCCAAAATATCAAAAGTACCAAAAATACACTTTTTTAGCCATTTTACTCCACAACGTAATTTTCTTAGAAGGTTTTTTTTACCGAATTCTCCAACTTTTTATAAAAGGTACTTTTTATAAAAGGTACTTTTTATAAAAGGTACTTTTTATTAAAGGTACTTTTTATAAAAGGTACTTTTTATAAAAGGTACTTTTTATAAAAGGTACTTTTTATAAAAGGTACTTTTTATAAAAGGTACTTTTTATAAAAGGTACTTTTTATAAAAGGTACTTTTTATAAAAGGTACTTTTTTTTTAAAAAATTTTCGTTATCGATAGCAAATTTTTTATAGACAATTTTTGTAATCGACATGAAATTTTTTATAGAAAATTTTTGTTATCGATAAAAAATTTTTTGTTATCAATAACAAACTTTTTATGGAAACTTTTTGATATTGACAAAAAAATTTAGAAAATTTATGTTATCGGTAACCAATTTATTACAAAAAATGTTTGTTATCGATAAAAAAAAAATATTTTCGATAACAAATTCCTTACATAGAAATTTTTATCGATAAAACATTTTTTTAGAAAATTTTTGATATCGATAACAAATTTTGTTTAGAAAATTTTTGTTATCGATAACAAATTTTTTATAGAAAATTTTTGTTATCATTAACAAATTTTTTATAGAAAATTTTTGTTATCGATAACAATTTTTTTATAGAAAATTGTTGTTATCGACAACAAAAAATTTTTTTAAGAAAAATTTTGTTGTCATTAACATTTTTTTTTAATTTGTTATTGTAAACAAATCATTAAAGGAAAATTTTTGTTATCGATAAAAATTTTTTATTGAACATTTTTGTTATAGAAAATTTTTGTTATCGACAACAAACAAGTTTTTTAAGAAAATTTTTCTTGTCGTTAACAAAAAATTTTTTAAGGAAAATTTTTGTTATCGATAACAAATTTTTTATAAAGAGTTTGTGTTATCGATAACAAATTGTTTGTAAAAAACGTTTGCTATTGATAACCAATTTTCGATCAAAAATTTGTTATCGACAACACCAATTTTCGATCAAAAATTTGTTATGTAACACAAATTATCGAATTTGTTGTCTAATTTTTATAGAAACTTTTTTTACCGATAACAATTTTTTTTAAAGAAAGTTGTTGTTGTCTATTTCTTATAGACAATTTTTGTTATCGAAAACAATTTTTTCATAGAAAATTTTTGTTATCGCTAAAAAAACTTATTATGTATAACAACAATTTTTTATAAAAAATTTGTTGTCGATAACAAAAATTTTCTATAAAAACTTTGTTATCGATAACAAAAATGTTCTATTAAAAAATTGTTATCGATAACAAAAATTTTCTATAAAAAATTTGTTATCGATAACAAAAATTTTCTATAAAAAAAAATGTTATCGATAACAAAAATTTTCTATAAAAAATTTGTTATCGATAACAAAAATTTTCGATAAAAAATTTGTTATCGATAACAAAAATTTTCTATAAAAAATTTGTTATAACAATAATTTTCTATAAAAAAATTGTTATCGATAACAAAAATGTTCTATAAAAAATTTGTAATCGATTACATAAATTTTCTATAAAAAATGTGTTATCGATAACAAAAATTTTCTTTAAAAAAATTGTTATCGACAACAAAAATGTTCTATAAAAAAATTGGTATCGATAAAATTAATTTTCTATGTTGATGACTAGGGATGAGATTTCCATGCAAATGCATGTTTTTTGTCGATAGTCTAAAAACGATATCGACCAATTATCTTTCCAAATCAAGAAATTTGCGGTAAAATGGCATCGATTTGTTTTTGCATATTTTTGCATATTTTGGTGAAAATGCATATTATTGCATATTTTGATTTTAAATGCATATTTTTTGCATATTTCCAACTTTTAAGAGCATATTTTTGCATATTTTGGCATAAATTAGCAAAAACACAAATTAAAATTTATTTTTTTAAAAAACTATTTTAAATTTTAAAACTTTTTTTGAAAATAAAAAAAAAATTTTTTTCTTCTTAATTTTTTTTACAGATTTTCTAAAAAAATATTGCTTTGAAAAAGTTTTAAATGTTTCTATTTAAACCCGGCGTTATTTTTTGCTTTTTAAGAAGTTTTTCCTATGAAAACAAGATTTTTATTGTTCACATTTTATTTTTTAGTGCATATTTTAAGGTTTTTTAGTGCATATTTTTAATTTTTTAGCGCATATTTTAAGCGCATATTTTCGATTTTTTAGTGCATAAAAATCTCATCCCTATTGATGACAAACATTTGCTATAAAAAAAGTCTTTTCAATAGTAAAAATTTTCTATAATAAAATCGTTATCGACAACAAACATTTTTTATTTTCAATAATTTTTATCAAAAATTTATTGATGATAAACATTTTAACATGTATAAAATATTTTTTATAATAAATTTGTTATAGGTACCAACAATTTTCTATTTTTTTATAAAAATTTATTATCGATACCAAAAGTTTTCATTCAAAAATTTGTTGTTGATAACAAACTTTTCTATTAAAATTTTTTTGTCGATAATTTTTTGTGTTATAGATAACAAATTTTGTAAAAAAAAATTGTTATCGTTAGCAACTTTTTTAGAAATTTTTTTTTTCCGTAACAAATTTGGTATAGAAAATTTTTGTTATAGATAACAACTTTTTTTTATAGAAAATATGTGTTTTCCATAACAAATTTCTTAGGGAAAATTGTTATTGTTATAAATAAAAAAAAAATACAGACCATTTTTTGTTATCAATTATAAATTCTTTATAAAAAAATTTTGTTATCGATAACAAATTTTTTATAGAAACTGTTTTATATTGATAACCAAATTTTCATAGAAAATTTCTGTTGTCAATAGCAATTTTTAATATAAAGTTTGTCCTTCAAATAAACAGACTGACAGACGCACCTTAAGGTATGCTTTGCGAAAATTGTCAAAATACCCCAAAAAATTAACCTAAAACAGTAAGAGTCATAGATTTATGAAATCTTAATGTGTTTGAAGATTGAATAAAGCTAAATTTTGTATGAAATTTCGTTAAAAGTCCAGCTTTGCCGAAAAAATCTTATCTACACTTGCTTAAACTTTAAAAAATATATTGATCTTCAACCTCATCAGGGACTACGTCAACATCTTCGTCAAAGCCTCACCCACGAAAGTACCAAATGAATATGCAATCAGATTGGTTGCACTTACATGAAAACATGTTGCTTATACACTTTTTAAAAATTTCTGACAGTGTCTGACCGAATAAATCGGAAATATCGATGTTTTGTCGATTTTAAGATCTGACAGATATGATGAAATATTATTAGAAATAACTGTACTTTAATACTTTTTTTTATTTCCAGAAATAATGGACCTAGAAAAAACGGGAAAGTTGGTACTTTTTTTAGCTATTAAACTTAAAGTACTCAATAAAAAAATTTAGTAGTGTATATTTAATCATATTTAGTTTTATTAGACCTAAAATCGATCAAGAATCAATAAAATTATATACTTTATAAGAAATGTTACATACGAAAGGATAAAGTTATAAATATCCTGAGTACCACAGTGTAGGGTAAAAATAAAATTGCTAAAAAATATTACTAACCTTTAAAATATGTTTTCAACATTTTTGTCTTTCTATCCTTCACATTATTGAAGTGTACTGTTGTTGGTCTTTATTTTTGTTTTACATTTACACAACAACAATATTATTGCTGAAACACGAGTCAATAAACATGATCAAACACGAATGAAATATACGACACACTGTGCTCCTGGCAGCGCTGCATAACGAATTTCACAATAATTTTTACTATTATTATTTTGGCTGATGTTACACTTTTTTATATTTTTCACTAAATTTAAAACACATTTTTTCAAGAAAAAACTTTAAATTTCACTTTATAATATTTTTTTTTTATATTTTTAGCTTTATTTTTAATTAATTATTATTATTTTCTAATTATCTTACAATTTTACTAACTCACGCTTTAACTACCGAACACGAACTGTGACATTAGGCCAGTCATACGCATTTTTGTAATTCCTATTCCCGCGGGAATAGGCGCTGCTTGTGCGCTGTCAACACACATACACTATAAAATTCTGCTGCTTGAGCAAATTTGTTGACTTTTCGCTTGCTACTACCCACACAAGCATAAATGTTATAGTATATGTGTGCGCATCGCTGCATTAGGCACAAAAGGGGAGAATATAATTGATTACAAAGTTTGTCTCACACATTGTTATTGCTGCAAATTGTATTAAAAAAATTTGAAAAGTGATGCCAAGTTTATTTTGATTGTTTTTTTTGTCTTATTCCTTTACATTAAGCAGGGGGTCGGCAACTCTGACTTATACAAAAAAATAGTCGGGATAGGATTAAAAGAACAACAATTGAAAGAAGAATTGGATTGAAATTTCCCCTTTTTGGTATTTGGTTTCTTTAAAAAAACGCATTTAAATGAATTTAAATAAATTTAATTTGTGGTTTATATGCTATTGAGCCTAAACTGATTAATTATAAATAAAAACAAATTTAAAATCATTATGTTTTTGGACATTAAGAGAGCAAATGAACGCATCCCGACAATTCACACGAAATTTAAGAGAGGAGTATAAGTGTGATTTTGCGATTTGCAGTCTCTTATCTTTAGTTCTCTCTGATTAAGCCGAGAGAAAAAAACAGGTTATTTAAAATACGTTTTACCAGGGGGTATATATGCAGGGGGTATATATGTCGCTCACGAGAAAAAACTTTAACCGGTGGGATTAAAAGAATGATGGTTGAAAGAGGAATTGAATAAAAAAGGGATTTTTGATTTCTTTAAAAAAAACACTTTTGTATTGTTTTAAACAAAAAAAAATTATGTGTTTCACACTTTTAAGATGTTAATGATTCAATATCTATATATATAAAAGAGTAATGTGACTGACTGACTGACTGACTGACTGACTGACTGACTGACTTATTGACTGATTCATCATCGCCCAGCCCAAACCGCTGAAGCTAGAGACTTGAAATTTGGACTGTAGGTTCACCTCCCGGAATATAGATCCACTAAGGCTGGATTTTTGCCAGTGTTGATTCTAAGGGGGTAAAAAGGGTAAAAAACTGTACTTTTGGTACTTTTTATATCTCATGAAATAATGGTCATAGAGACCTGAAATTTGGAGTGTATGTTCACCTCCCGGAATGTAGATCCTGTAAGGCTGGACTTTTGCCAATGTTGATTCTAAGGGGGTAAAAAGGGTAAAAAACTGTACTTTTGGTACCTTTTGTATATCCTTAAATAATGGTCCTAGAAACTTAAAAATTGGAATGTAAGTTCAGCTCCCAGAATATAGATCCACTAAGGCAGGAGTTTTGCCAATGTTGATTCTAAGGGGGTAAAAAGGGTAAAAAACTGTACTTTTGGTACTTTTTATATCTCATGAAATAATGGTCATAGAGACCTGAAATTTGGACTGTATGTTCACCTCCCGGAATGTAGATCCTGTAAGGCTGGACTTTTGCCAATGTTGATTTTAAGGGGGTAAAAAGGGTAAAAAACTGTACTTTTGGTACCTTTTACATTTCCTTAAATAATGGTACTAGAAACTTGAAATTTGCAATGTAGGTTTACCTCCCGGAAAAAACATTCACAAAGGCTGGGTTTTGCCAATGTTGATTCTACGGGCGTAAAATGGGTAAAAAAGTGTACTTTTGGTACTTTTTATATCTCCTGAAATAATAGTCATGGAGACTTGAAAACTGGACTGTATGTTCACCTCTCGGAATAAAGATCTATTAAGGCTGGATTTTCGCCAATGATGATTCTAAGGGGAAAAAAGGGTAAAAAACTGTACTTTTGGTACCTTTTACATTTACTTAAATAATGGTACTAGAAACTTGAAATTTGTAATGTAGGTTCACCTTCCGGAAAAAAGATTCAATAAGGCTGGGTTTTTGCCAATGTTGATTCTACGGGGGTAAAAAGGGTAAAAAAGTACCTTTTATAAAAAGTACCTTTTATAAAAAGTACCTTTTATAAAAAGTACCTTTTATAAAAAGTACCTTTTATAAAAAGTACCTTTTATAAAAAGTACCTTTTATAAAAAGTACCTTTTATAAAAAGTACCTTTTATAAAAAGTACCTTTTATAAAAAGTACCTTTTATAAAAAGTACCTTTTATAAAAAGTACCTTTTATAAAAAGTACCTTTTATAAAAAGTACCTTTTATAAAAAGTACCTTTTATAAAAAGTACCTTTTATAAAAAGTACCTTTTATAAAAAGTACCTTTTATAAAAAGTACCTTTTATAAAAAGTACCTTTCATAAAAAGTACCTTTTATAAAAAGTACCTTTTATAAAAAGTACCTTTTATAAAAAGTACCTTTTATAAAAAGTACCTTTTATAAAAAGTACCTTTTATAAAAGTACCTTTTATAAAAAGTACCTTTTATAAAATGTACCTTTTATAAAAAGTACCTTTAATAAAAAGTACCTTTTATAAAAAGTACCTTTTATAAAAGGTACCTTTTATAAAAAGTACCTTTAATAAAAAGTACCTTTTATAAAAAGTACCTTTTATAAAAGGTACCTTTTATAAAAAGTACCTTTTATAAAAAGTACCTTATATAAAAAGTACCTTTTATAAAAAGAACCTTTTATAAAAAGTACCTTTTTTAAAAACTACCTTTTTTAAAACGTACCTTTTATAAAAAGTACCTTTTATAAAAAGTACCTTTTATAAAAAGTACCTTTTATAAAAAGTACCTTTTATAAAAAGTACCTTTTATAAAAAGTACCTTTTATAAAAAGTACATTTTATAAAAAGTACCTTTTATAAAAAGTACCTTTTATAAAAAGTACCTTTTATAAAAAGTACCTTTTATAAAAAGTACCTTTTATAAAAAGTACCTTTTATAAAAAGTACCTTTTGTAAAAAGTACCTTTTATAAAAAGTACCTTTTATAAAAAGTACCTTTTATAAAAAGTATATTCTATAAAAAGTACCTTTTATAAAAAGTACCTTTTATAAAAAGTACCTTTTATAAAAGTACCTTTTATAAAAAGTACCTTTTACAAAAGGTACCTTTTATAAAAAGTACCTTTTATAAAAAGTACCTTTTATAAAAAGTACCTTTTATAAAAAGTACCTTTTATAAAAAGTACCTTTTATAAAAAGTACCTTTTATAAAAAGTACCTTTTATAAAAAGTACTTTTTTATAAAAAGTACCTTTTATAAAAAGTACCTTTTATAAAAAGTACATTTTATAAAAAGTACCTTTTATAAAAAGTACCTTTTATAAAAAGTACCTTTTATAAAAAGTACCTTTTATAAAAAGTACCTTTTATAAAAGTACCTTTTATAAAAAGTACCTTTTATAAAAAGTACCTTTTATAAAAAGTACCTTTTATAAAAAGTACCCTTTATAAAAAGTACCTTTTATAAAAAGTACCTTTTATAAAAAGTACCTTTTATAAAAAGTACCTTTTATAAAAAGTACCTTTTATAAAAAGTACCTTTTATAAAAAGTACTTTTTTATAAAAAGGAATGTAGGATTTTTCGGTGAAGAAAAAAACCTTCTGGAAGAGATACTTTTTTTGAAATTTCGTTTCTAACGGGGGTAAGAAAGTGTACTTTTGGTATTTTTTTTTGTTCCTATAATAATGACCGTTGAAGCTTGAATTTTGGAATGTGGGGACTTCGGTGAAAAAAAACATTCTGCTAAAGTATTTTCAAAAATTTATGTTTCTAGAGCTGTGAAAAAGTGTTTTTTGATACTTTTTATATTTCATGAAGTAATTATCCTAGGCACTGAAATTTTGAATGCTTTAAAATGTTATTTTTGGAAATTCTGTTTCTAAGGGTCGCGACCGATCGTAAAGGGGATAAAAAGTGCAAATTTGGTTATTCTTATATTTCTTGAAATAATGGTTCAGAAACTTGATGTTTTAAATAAAGGATCACCTAGCACAAAAAAAAACAATTTTTGAAAAATATAATTTTACGGGGAAAAGGGGGCAAATGGTTATTTTGAGATATCTAACTATTGAACTAAAAGCCGCAGAAATAATACCCAAGACAAGGACATATTTTAAAATTTTAGGGTAAAAAGTGCTACCTGGTAACAGTGGTGTAAAATGGTACTTTTCATATCTACAATATGAAGACAACAGAACTTTTTATTTTTTTAACGCATATTATACGGAGAGGAATGAAACTTACATGGAACGAAAGGAGATGGACTTGGAAGTGAAATGGAATAGAACGGGGAACGAAGTGGAATAGAGCTGGGAACAATATGGAATGATATTTTTTACTTAAATTTTACGTATTTAACTTTTTTGGCTCCATATTTGTTCTCTCTATATGTTTTTCCACTCAAACTTATTTTTATTCCAATTTTTTTTTTTTAATCAAGTATTTATTCACTCAAAATCTTCAAACCCGATATAAGGGCTCGAAAATTGTCAATATATTTTTTCACCGAAACGAGCATGAAGACGTACCAGGGAAGTTATTCAAATTTTATTGTTTAAATTATTCATTAAAATATTATTTTATGAAAGACTTAAACGTCCACAAGTAAATAAAACAAAAACTATGTAGAGGATTTTTTTTAAATCGATAGAGTAATCCTGATCTTTATATTATCCGGTATTCAATACAACCGGTAACGAAGTACCGGGATGGTAAGCTAGTATTTTATAAAAAATTATTAAAATTTCAAATAAAGTACAAATTTCATGATTTTAAAAAAATCCCAAAAAAAACATTTAATCCCATCCACACTTCATTTGAGAGGAAAAATTGAGAGATGAGAGACACACAATCTCTTATCTTTCTTTCTCTATGGTTTTACACAAAATTCTCCCGTTAGTAAAGTACACCGTTCGGCAAATTTCTATAGGGAAAATGTCACAGAATCAGACAGTTATTCTATAGGAAAAATGTCTCAGAATCTGATCTGCTTCAAAAGGAAAAATGTCTCAGAATCTAAAACTTTTTCTATAGGAAAAATATTACAGACTCAGAGTCTTTTTTATAGGAAAAATGTCTCAGAATCTAAGACTATTTCTATAAAAAAAATTTCTCAGAATCTGAGATTTTTACTATAGGAAAAATGTTTTAGAATCTGAGACTTTTTCTATTGGAAAAATGTCTCAGAAACTGAGACTTTTTCTATAGGAAAAATGTCTCAGAATCTGAGACTTTTTCTATAGAAAAAATGTCCCAGAATCTGAGACTTTTTCTATAGGAAAAATGTCTTAGAATCTGAGACTTTTTCTATGGGAAAAATGTCTCAGAATCTGAGACTATTTCTATAGGAAAAATTTCTCAGAATCTGAGACTTTTTCTATAGGAAAAATGTTTCAGAATCTGAGACTTTTTCTAAAGGAAAAATGTCTCAGAATCTGAGACTTTTTCTATGGGAAAAATGTCTGAGAATCTGAGACTTTTTCTATAGGAAAAATGTCTCAGAATCCGAGACTTTTTCTATAGGAAAAATGTCTCAGAATCTGAGACTTTTTCTATAGGAAAAATGTCTCAGAATCTGAGACTTTTTCTATAGGAAAAATGTCTAAGAATCTGAGACTTTTTCTATAGGAAAAATGTCTCAGAATCTGAGACTTTTTCAATAGGAAAAATGTCTCAGAATCTGAGACTTTTTCTATAGGAAAAATGTCTCAGAATCTGAGACTTTTTCTATAGAAAAAATGTCTCAGAATCTGATACTTTTTCTATAGGAAAAATGTCTCAGAATCTGAGACTTTTTCTATAGGAAAAATGTCTCAGAATCTGAGACTTTTTCTATAGGAAAAATGTCTCAGAATCTGAGACTTTTTCTCAGACTCTGTCTCAGATTCTGAGACATTTTTCCTATAGAAAAAGTCTCAGATTCTGAGACATTTTTCCTGACTTAGAATGACTTAGAAATGACTTTTAAAATTAATTCATTTTCAAACAAATATCAACAAACCTATATTTCCTAATTTCAACACAATTTATACCATTTATATGTTGGTAAAAAAATACAGTTGATAACAAGTTGAAAAGTTAGTGGCAGTTTACAGAAGGCGAATGATACACACGAACGAAAATGTTGTGTGTGATTTGTTATTGTAACAACAACTGTAAACTGGCACTTAAATTCGACTTGGCCGAATCTATGAATACCCTCCACAATGCCATTTTTAAGTGATAGTAAATTTTCTAACGTGAAAAAAAATTTTGATTAGAAAGTGTCAAATTTTTTTTGAGTGTAAAATTTTTTTCGAGTGTAAAATTTTTTTCGAGTGTATTTTTTTTTTTTTAGTGTAAAAATATTTTTGAGTGACAAAAATACGTTGTAAAATATTTTTGTTTACTAAATTATTTTTTTTTGAGTGTAAAATTTTTTTCGAGTGTATTTTTTTTTTAGTGTAAAAATATTTTTGAGTGACAAAAATACGATGTAAAATATTTTTGTGACTACAATGTTTTTAAAACATGTTTAACGGGTTTTCAACACGTGAATTTAAGGTGAAGCTAGTCTGAAATTCACGGTTTTGCTAATAACTTTTTAACTACTGGACCGATTTGGCTGAAATTCGAAATGAACCAGGCCAGAGGAACGACAAAAATATATGACGGGATTCAGTATCCTCAGAACTGCCTTTTGAAAGTTACGTTGATTTTTATCTCGTAAATTCACGGAAAACCCTTGCCGAAATTCAGTCATTTGCTCATAACTTTTGAACTACTGGACCGATTTCGCTGGCTTGGAATACCAACCTGACCTGGTAAATGCCCAACATATATGCCAAACTTCAGGAGCCTGCGTAAAGTCTTTCAAAAGTTACCGTGTTTTCAACAGACAGACAGACGGACGGACGGACATCGCTAGATCGTCTTAAAATCGATCGAGGATCATGAATATATGAATATACCAATATTTCGAGGTGTTACAAACGGAATGACAAACTTATACTACCTCTATCACTAGAGTGGAGGGTATAAATAATGAAAGTAAGAATATTTCTGTTTAATTTTATAGAGAATTTTACTTTCACAAGCCTATTTAAAAAAAAAGCATTTGTTTTTAAATGATTTTCTGCGAATCAACTTTGGGAAAAAATTTGGGGATTTAATTTTGAGGGAATTTTCATATTAAGATTAGGGCATGGGGTTAAAAGTTTCTGACAACACTGTCGCCAATGCTAATATCCAATAAAATAAATAAATAAAATTATAAGAGGTTAGTGTATTCAATAACTAATTTTAAGAACATAATGATTCAAATTAAATAAAACTATTGAAATAAGCTATTAGTTTAGACACAACCCTTAGTACATTTATCTATTGTTCTAACTGGAATGCAACCCTGTTACGTTGTTAAAAAACTTAACGACACAAAAACTTCTTTTTGCAACTCTGTTCGATTTATTACAAAAAAAAGAATGGCAAAAAAAAAAACGAACGACAACGAACATTAATTTTACACTTTTTTTTTACTAACACATATAACATTTACCGAATGCACGTTTTTTTATATTTTCTTATAATTTTTGTCTCATATATTTCTCGTATTATTTAAACGAAACAAAAATTAAAAACACGATCATGTTAACGTTTTATATTAATGTAAAGAGGAGATAAAAAAGTAAGAATGAACATAAAGAAACAAGTGGGTAAGGAAATGCACTTTAAAAACACCAACAAAATGTTGCCACATTATAAAATTGAAAAAACCAACTAGAAATTTTACCCCAGCTATCGTTTAGCGAAGGCAACAACACAGAAAGATAAGATGTATTATATTCTAATTGCATAGTTGTATTCTATACTTGTTTCTTCTTTCCACTTCCATTCTATAATTTGTTTTTTGCCGCGCGAACGAATACTACTACTAAAGAACAACAACATCGCATACTAAAAATAAAACAAAATGTGCATTTTTTTTTTCATGTTTATAAATGTCGCGATTATTATGAGTTTTCACCAACATAACACATTAATATTATAAACGGTTATTGTTTAAATATATTTTACTAGTTTTTATTACACTTTTAACACTTTTTGTATCATTTTTCCCGAATTAATTAGGGACACGAATGAATTATACGCGATCTCGACAAATTTTCTTTTATGACTAAACTAAAATCGTAGAACAAGTCAGTGAATCAAGCCGACCGGCTAAAAATTGGAGGCGCGCTGCCGCCGGAAATACTTTGAATATTGCGTCGCCGCCGTTTCAGTTAACTTAAATAGGTTTAAATTGTGACGCGACCAAAATTCAAGCCGCCGAAAACTAAAGAGAGAAATGGCTAATTTTTTGGAAATAATTCAGCCAATTCGTAAGTACTACTCCCAAAAAAACCTTGTCAAATTACTACACTCAAAATAATTCTACAGTAAAAGGTTTAGTAAGTGATGTTGTACAAAAATTTACTAATTTTAGTATCTTCAAAGTACTAAAATTAGTAAATTTTACTGGTTTTGAATAATATTAGTAAAAAATTTTAGTATTGGTTACCAATTTCTGCACTAGATCCTTTTGGACTAAAATTTTGTTAAATTTTTAGTATTGAATACCCACGTTTTTTTTTTTGGTGTAGAAAAAGTCTCGTTATCCCATTTCACTAATATATGACAGTTTTACTTGTTTTTTTAACCAATAATTTTCGAATAGAAGTTTACATAAAATTTAAATTTTTTGTAATAAAGCAGAGTTTATTCCAGTATTTTACAAAAAAAATCTAGTAAATTCACGAGAATTCCTGGTAAGTTTACTTGCGCCAAAAAAGGAGTAAATTTACAATTTTATTGGTAAAAATTACATATTAAATTACACAAAAGCTCGTCATTTTTACTTGGAATTCTAAATTTTTCTTTTCATAAAAGCCTACGTTTAAAAAAAAATCAAATCGGCAAGCCGTTCTCCTATTTTTGATAAATCGAAAAAAGTGGTTAATTTTTCTTTCCCTATCCCAATAAACCAAACGATACCGTTATGATATCGAAGCAATATCACCTAGGTGATATTCATTATCATAAGTGATTATTATACGTGATACGAAAACGATAGTGTTTTCGTTCTAAAGTGTACCTTTCCTTATGATATCGTTTTCCAATGAAAAAGTAATATCGTTTTCGCTATCGGTAGAACGATAGTAGAATCGCCTTTGTCCAGTCTAGTATCGAAAATATATCGTTATTCCAGGCGATTATGATATCATTGGCGATATCGTTGGTGATATCATTGGCGATACCGTTAATGATATCGTTGGGGATATAATTATCGATATTATTAGCAATTATGTTTCTAATAATGTAATTTGACCGCAGCATTTTATTGAAAATATTAATAAAATATGAGTACTTACAGTTTGGAGTCCATTAATAGTTGAATTATATTGAAGATAATTGACAAAAAATACCATAAAAGCAAGTTTTTGCTTTTAAGAACAATTACATTTTATATTCACAATATTTTTTTTAATAAATAAAATAATTTGTGAAAATGTTTGAAGTTTATTTCAAATCTAAATATTCCAATTGTTGTTTGGATTTTTTTTTTTCATTATTCGCTTCAAGTATCATATAGGTAATAACGTTTACGCTATCATATCGTTCTTGTGTTTATTGGGATAAAACTAAGTTTGACTATGACGAACAATTAGAAAATCAATTAGCCGAATCGGCCCAGCTGTTTCCCCATTTTAAATAAATCGAAAAAAGTGGGTTTAAAAGTGTGTTGGTCAAATTTTCTTTCCCTACACTCAAAAAAAAAAAAGTTTGTAAAATGACATAAAATCCCCGTGATTTTACGGGGCAGGTTTTGTAAAATATGTACTAGCAAGAATCCCCGTAAAGTTACGGGGATAATTTGTAAATTGAATTAACAAAAGAAAATGTAAATTTATAATTTTTTTTGTAAAATATCATCTTCGAGGTGAACATTTTTTTTGTAAATTTGCAAAAAAAATTGGTAAATTTACAAAACAAAATTGTAAACTTACAGAAAAAGGTTGTTATTTTACAAGGAAAAATAGAAAATGAAAAAAATAAATTGTAGATTAACAAATTATTTGGTTAAACTACTGTTTTTTATGCAAAAAACTTGTATATTTACAATAAAAAGTGGTAAATTTACAATTTTTATTGTATATGTACCATTTTTCCTTATTTTTTTTGCCATAAAAACAGTAGTTTAACCATAAAATTTGTAAATTTACAATATTGTTTTTGTATTTTCTATTTCATTTTTGTAAAATTACAACTTTTTTCGTAAGTATACAATTTTGTTTTTTAAATTTTTATATTTGTTTTGTAAATTTACAAAAAAATTGGTTTATTTACATATTGATTTGGTAAATTTTAAGGTTTTTTCCATTGGTGCATCTTATTTTTCCTTCTTCGGCAGCTGGAGTAGCACTTCAACAACCTGAAAAGATTTTTTTTCACTTGAGGACTTTTAACAAACTTTTTAATGTATAACACTGCACTTTTTTATTTTTTTTCGACATTTCATTTTTCTTAAGTAGAACATATGAGAATTGCGAAGGAGGCTACACAAGAAATTTCTTATATTTTCAGTAAAAATTTGTCAAAAAATAACAATTTTTTTTTTGAATTTTTAATTATTTTTACAAGTATGATTTTTCATAATTGGCAGCTTTCTATTGACATTTTAGGTAACAAATTTAAAAAAAATTACCAAAAAAATATGGTAAAATCATCAAAAAAAATGGTAAAAATACAAAAAAAAAAACTAGAACAATTATATACTTTATGTATTGTACTTTTCAATACATACATTTCAAACTGAAAACCTTGTAAACGATCTTAAAAAAAAAAATGTTTGTAATAAAACAATTTTTTAGTAAAAAGACTAAATAACATCAAGTAAAATTATGTTGTACAATTACACTTTTCTTGTGTAAAAAAACTAAACACCTTGTAATATTTTTTTAATTTGTAAAATAATTCACTTTTTTGTAAATTTACCTAAAAAAATTGTAAAATAAATTTACCAACATATAATAGTTAAATTACAAAGCAAACTGTAGTTTTCGTTTTATTAAATATACAACAATTTTTGTAAAAAGACAAAAATATTAGTAAAATAGAATTACAAGACCTTTTACTTGTAAATTTACAAACTTATTTTTTTGAGTGTATAAACCAATGATTTCCAACCTTTGATTCTCGCCCCACTGGGGGCAATTTGAAGTTTCCAGGGGGGCAACGAGCAAATTTTCAAGACTTTTTTTAGTCAAATTAACTACAAAAACATTTTTTTTTTAGCAAAATTAACTACAAAAATTTTGTTAATCCTTAAAATTTTTACTAAAAACTTAGTTTAAATGCTTATTTTACAAAAACTCTGCTAAAGCAGTAGTAATTTTTCATTAGAAACAAAAATTAGCAATTTTTTCTTGAGTGTAGGGGGGACAAGGCAATTTTTTTAACTTAAAACTGGGGCGTGTTGTAAAAAAGGTTGGAAACTATTGCTATAAACCTACCCATCGGTACATCAGTTATCAACCATCGGTACATCGATTATCAACTGATGCAATTACCGGCGAACGATATTTGAATTTTATTTATAAAGAGAAGATATCAAAAGGAAGCAATTAGTAAAAGATTTTTTTTCTTTAATTTTGGCTTCATGTTTTTTACTTTTTGTTACATATTTTTAGCGCTAAAACGCGATTTTTAGTACATAAACTTCCTTTCATTGCTGATAACAAGCAAAACAAGTCAGATTGTTAAAATCGGATTATGTATACCCTCCAACATGCAAAAAATCAGGGGCGAATTTTTTATTTAAACTAGCTTTTTTATAATCCACAAAAGGAGGCGGACCCAAAAAACCGATTTTTTTTTAATACCGTGGGTTCAAATATAAGACTCCTAACTTCTTGAAGTATAAAAATGTTGCATTTCTTTAACAAAAACACAAAAAATCCAGCAAAAAAAACGGTGTTTTTCAGATGTTGATTTAGTTCTTCCAGTGGAATTTTTTTCCTCTCGGTCCGATTTTGGTAATTTACTAACTTAACCTGCCTAGGAAGATATGACATATTCGTTAGGGTTAGTCGATGATATGCATATTTGTAAATCTCATTAACTAATAGAAAAAAGTCGTGGCGCGTTTTCGAGCTGAAAGAACGGGAAAAATTATGAAAAAATTTTAGGAGGGAGCTTTTGGTCCTCTACAATTTGTGTTAGTTCGCGGTTTTTGTAAAAAAAAATATTTTAAAAATTTTGTAATATACTTTATATTAAGAAAAAATTCCAAAAACATTTTTGCTGATCCATTTTGGTCCATGAAAGCATTTCAAAAAGGCAGAAAGTTAGATTTTTAATATAAAAAAATATAATTTATTTAAAAATATCACTCAAATAAGGCTGACTTAAGTACATGAAAAATAAAAATTTGCGGGTATTTATCACTATCCGAGAATTTAAAAAAATTAGCAATTTGCAAAAAACAAATCAAAATCGGTATCAAAAATTTGTTAAAAGTGTATTAAGAAAGTAAAATCAAAAAATATGAAAGCGGATCGGTATGGTCCATGAATGGAGTTTAAAAATCTGTTAAGTATAAAATGCATTTATGGACCATACCGATCAGCTAAATTTTTTTTTATTTTATTTTGTTAATACCCTTAATTTACCAAACATTTGATACCCATTTTTATTGTTTTTGCAAATTGCTCATTTTTTGCACTTCGCAGATAGCGATAAATACCCGACAATCCTTCATTTTATTTTTTCCTTTATTCAAATCGGCCTTATTGTGAGTGCTGTTTTAAAATAAAATCTACTCTTAATAGGTGATCCTATATTTAAAATATCAAGTTTTTGAACAATTATTTGAAGAAATATAAGAACAACAAAATTTACACTTTTTTATCCCCTTTACGATCGGTCACGACCCTTATAAACAGAATTTCCAAATATAACTTTTTCCATCATTCAAAATTTCAGTGCCTCAAAGATCATTACTTCATAAAATATAAAAAGTATCAAAAAACACTTTTTTTACACCTCGAAAAACGGAATTTTTTAAAAATACTTTAGCAGAATGCTTTTTTCACCGAAGGACCCTACATTCCAAAATTTAAGCTTCTGAAGTCATTATTATAGGAACTAAAAAAAGTACCAAAAGTACACTTTCTTACCCCCGTTAGAAACGGAATTTCCAAAAAGTACCTCTTCCAAAATGTTTCTTCACCAAAAAATCCTACAGTCCATTTAAAAATTTTCTAGGATCATTGTTTCAGCAAATACTAAAAGTACAAAAAGGATTTTACATTCCAAATTTTAAGTTTCTAGAACCCTTACGTCCAAAATATCAAAAGTACCAAAAATACACTTTTTTAGCCATTTTACTCCACAACGTAATTTTCTTAGAAGGTTTTTTTTACCGAATTCTCCAACTTTTTATAAAAGGTACTTTTTATAAAAGGTACTTTTTATAAAAGGTACTTTTTATTAAAGGTACTTTTTATAAAAGGTACTTTTTATAAAAGGTACTTTTTATAAAAGGTACTTTTTATAAAAGGTACTTTTTATAAAAGGTACTTTTTATAAAAGGTACTTTTTATAAAAGGTACTTTTTATAAAAGGTACTTTTTATAAAAGGTACTTTTTATAAAAGGTACTTTTTATAAAAGGTACTTTTTATAAAAGGTACTTTTTATAAAAGGTACTTTTTATAAAAGGTACTTTTTATAAAAGGTACTTTTTATAAAAGGTACTTTTTATAAAAGGTACTTTTTATAAAAGGTACTTTTTATAAAAGGTACTTTTTATAAAAGGTACCCCCTTAGAATCAACATTGGCAAAAACCCAGCCTTACTGGATCTGTATTCCGGGAGCTGAACTTACATTCCAATTTTTAAGTTTCTAGGACCATTATTTAAGGAAATATAAAAAGTTCCAAAAGTACAGTTTTTTACCCTTTTTACCCCATTACAATCAACATTGGCAAAAGTCCAGCCTTACTGGATCTATATTCCGGGAGGTGACACCAAAAAGAATAATCGGCGCAAAATTAAAAATCGCCGAAAATTTTTAATCGGCTTGCTTCTCTGCCGCTTATTCTATGATTTAACTTCAGTCATTAAAAAGAAACGGTCGGGATCGCGTGTTAATAATTTGTCTCCGTAATTTATTCGGTAAAAATAATATAAATAGTGTTGTTAGTGTAATTAAAACTAGTAAAAAGTATTAAAACAATAACGGTTTATAAAATAAAAGTGTTATTCTTACAAAATTCGCGATATTCATTGAAATTCATGTGAAATAGAAAAAATTGCAAAAACTTTCGTTCGTTCGTTTATTGTTTGGTGTTGTCGTGCTTTAGTATAAAAATTCATTCGTGTTAAAAACATCGAAAGAATTGAAGTGGAAAGAAGAAATGTGATTGGAATACAACCATGCAATTATAAGATATTGTGGTTGTGGTCTTCGCTCAATGGCGATATTTAGCAATAGATGGCGTTAAATTTTTAGTTGGATTTTTTAAAAACAATAATATGGCAGCATTTTGTTGTAGATTTTCTAGTTACATTTCCCTATCCACTTACTTCTTTATGTTCTTACTTTTTTTTAAATCTATTCGTAAGTATTATAAAAAACGTTTTCATAATCGGGTGTTTAAAATTGTTCCGCGTAATTTATATGAGATAAAAAAAATAATTAAAGTATTTATAATTTAATAAAATTAAGTGTAATCTTTGTGTTAATAAAAAATAAGTGTTAAATTAAATATTTTAATATGTCGCGATTTATAAAGAAAATAAAAAAAAAGCAAATTGTTTGGAAAAGTGGCAAAAGTAATGTTCGTTTTGATTCGTGTTTTTTTTATTATTCTTTATGTCGGGTAATGTTGGTTAATTTCATTTTTGTAAAAAAAAAAAATAGCAGAGTTGCATAAATTAAGTTTCGTTAAGTTTTTTTCAACTACATCGTAACAGGGTTGCATTCCAATTAGAACAAGAGTGATAAATGTACTAAGGGGTATGTATTTGCTAATGAGATAGTACAAAGTTTTGATTTAATTTGAATCATTATGTTCTTGAAATTAGATATTAAATACACTAACCTTTTACGATATTTTTTTAATTGAATTTTTAAAGTGTCCGACCGAATACTATTTTTTGTTCGGTCCAGTGCCCAGTTTCTGTAACTATGCGAAAACTTTTCGCATCGAGAAAAATAAAACAATATTGTAGTCATTTAGTTTTCAACAGGGTGACTACAATGTTGCTAATGTAAAAAACATCGAATACGAAAAAAATGCAACGCTATGTTTTTAAATCACTCTGTTAAGTATAAGGTGACTATAATGTTCATTTATTTTTTTCGATGCGAAAACTTCTCGCATAGTTACAGAAATCGGGTACAGTGTAAAATTGTTAAAATTTTTTCATGTCCCCAATTTTATAAACACAATCTCCAAAAATTCCCAAAAAAAAAAAATTTTAGTCTACAAAGTAGAGAAAAGGAAATAATCTGAGATTTTTTTAAAATTTTTATAAAAAAGTTCCTTGGAATCTTAGAATTTTTCTATGGGAAAAGGTCTCGGAATCTTTGAATTTTTCTATGGAAAAAAGTCTCGGAATCTTTGATTTTTTTTTATAGGAAAACACTGTAAATATTTCTTTAGGAAAACTTTGAGAATCTTTCTTTAGCAAAAGTCTCACACATTTTTATAGGAAAATCTGAGAATTTTTCTATACACTAAAAAAAAAAAAACTGTAAAGTTAACAAAAAATTTAGTTAATTTTAACTAAAAAAGCACCTGATTTTGGGCCTACTAAATTTTTAGTTAATTTAACTAAAAATATTTAGTTAACTTTTCGTAGAACGAATATAGCAAAAAAAACCGTAACTTTAACTAAAAATTTAGCTGAAATTTCGTAACGTTTTTATGTACATATATTAACAAAAAAATTAGTTGAATTCAGCAAAACTTTTTGTTACTTTTCGTAAACTAAAATTTAGAAAATATTTTGTAAAAAATTAAAAGTTTATTTTTTCTATTTTTTCATCAGCTTAAGTAGAACTTATGAGATTTGCATAGGAGGCTTCGCAAGAAATTCCACTTAACAAATTTGTTACGAAAAATCAGCAAATTAATTAGTAAAAATTCGTAAACTCAGTTTTAAAGTCAACAAAAAAAATTAATTCAAAATTTGTTCAAAACTAGTATTTTCGTAAATTGAACTTAACTAAAAAAAGTAGTTAAAACGCTGATTTTAACTAAAAATTTGCTAAAAAGCCAGTAAACTCGAGTTAACAAAAAAAAATTAGTTAACTTTACAGTTTTATTTTTTTGAGTGTAGAAAAAATCTAATAATTTTCTTCCAGAAAAAGTTTGAGGATTTTCCTATAAAGAAAATGTATCAGAATCTGAGACTTTTTCTATAAAAAAAATTACTCAGAATGAGAAAAATGCTTCAAAATTTTTTTTGCAAAGGAAAAATCTGCCAGTCAAAAAATTTTTCGGAATCTTAGAATTTTTCTACGTTAAAAAAGTCTTGAAATCTTTGAATTTTTGAGATTTTCTTTCTAAGAAAAATGTCTAAGAATCACAAAATTTTTCTAAAAAATTTCTCGGAATCTTAGAGTCATTCTTTAGGAAAAAGTCTCGGAATATTTGAATTTTTCTTTTTTTAGAAAAAGCCTGACAAGTGTTCTATAGGGAAAGTCTGAGAATTTTTCTATAGGAAACATTTTCTACAGAAAAAAATTAAACGTAATAGTAGAATGCTTATTTTTTCCAAAGGAAAATTCTGCGAATCATAAAATTTTTCCAAAAAAAATGTCTCGGAATCTTAGATTTTTTCTATGTGGAAAAAATTTGGAAACTTAGAATTTTTTATAGGAAACTTTGAGAATTTTTCATATTTTTCCAAAAAAAATGTTTCGGAATCTTAGATTTTTTCTATGTGGAAAAAATTTGAAAATTTAGAATTTTTTATAGGAAACTTTGAGAATTTTTTATACACTAAAAAAAAAAAAAACTGTAAAGTTAGCAAAAAATTTAGTTAAATTTAACTAAAAAAGCACCTGATTTTGGGCCTACTAAATTTTTAGTTAATTTAACTAAAAATATTTAGCTAACTTTTCGTAGAATAAATGTAGCAAAAAAAACCGTAACTTTAATTAAAAATTTAGCTGAAATTTCGTAACTTTTTTATGTACATATATTAACAAAAAAATTAGTTGAATTCAACTAAACTTTTTGTTACTTTTCGTAAACTAAAATTTACAAAATATTTTGTAAAAAATTTTAAGTTTATTTTTTCTGTTTTTTCATCAGCTTAAGTAGAACTTATGAGATTCGCATAGGAGACTACACAAGAAATTTCACTTAACAAATTTATTACGAAAAATCAGCAAATTAATTAGTAAAAATTCGTAAACTCAGTTTTGAAGTCAACAAAAAAAATTAATTCAAAATTTGTTCAAAACTAGTATTTTCGTAAATTGAACTTAACTAAAAAAAGTAGTTAAAACGCTGATTTTAACTAAAAATTTGTTAAAAAGCCAGTAAACTCCAGTTAACAAAAAAAAATTTGTTAACTTTACAGTTTTATTTTTTTTGAGTGTAGGAAAACTCTGAGAGTCTTTCTTTATTAAAGTCTGAGAATTTTTCTATATGGAAAAATTTTAGGATTTTTCTATAAAAAATATACCACACTAAAAAAACCTTGTAAAATTACAACAAAAACTTGTAACTTTTTTTTTGCTACCTCCTATTTGACAAAAATTGCTAGTAATTTAACAATATTTTCTCCAATAATTGTGTAATTGTACAAGGTTTTTACCAATAAAATTGAAAATTTACAAATTTTTTGACACGATAAAATTTACAAGGTTTCGTAACTTTACTAGATTTTTTGCAACCTCCTATTTTACGGGAATTCCTAGTAATTTTACAAGCTTTTTACCAATAATTTTGTAATTTTACAAGCTTTTAACCAATAAAATTGTAAATTTACAGTGTTTTTGCGCAATTAAAATTACAAGGAATTTTCGTGAATTTACTAGATTTTTTTTGTAAAATTATCTTGGAAATTTGTAAAATTACAAAAAAAATATAAAAATTACAAAAAAAATTTAAATTTCGATCCAAATTTGTTTGTTAAAAAACAAGGAAAACTGTCAAATATTGGTAAAATGGAATTACGAGACTTTTCTTAGTAATTTGACAAAGTTTTTTTTTTTGTGTGTGGAAAAAATGGGTCAGAAAATGTTTCAGAATCTTAAACTTTTTCTTACAAAAAAATGTCTCAGAAAATGAAACTTTTTTTTTCACAAATTGAAATTTTTTCTTAAAAAAAAATATTTTACAATATAGGAAATTGACTTAAAAATGTTAAAAAGCATTAAGGTAGGAAATTTTTCTAATCTCAAGTAGATCTCTGTAGAAAAGTGTTTCAGAATAGATAGATCTCTATCGAAATGTGAATTAGAGTAATAAGAACTTTTTGGAATCCCGAGTAAAAAAGGTCATATATAATTATATATAGTTTTATATATAATTATATTATTTTATAAAACTATATGTATTTTTTGTTGCATCATATGTGATTTTATATATTTGCACTTCTAATTTGTTTCCTATATAAAATTATATAACAGAAAATATTTACTTTTATATAATAACATATGATTTTATATAATTACATATGATCTTTAAAATTCTGTCTTCTTTTTTATATAATTTGATAAAACAAAATATTTGAAGTAATTTTATATAAAACTTTATGCAACTGTTTTTAAATTATATGTTATCTTATATGAGTAAAATTAAAAAAAAAAAAATCTAATTCCTTTACATATAATTTAATATAACTTTTGAAAATATTTCTAAGTCCAAAAAAAAATTTAAATTTTCTAAGTCCCAAAATTCTAGGACTGATTGAAAGAAAAAAATACATATAATTAGATATAACTTTTTAAAAAAATTTCTAAGTCCAGATTTTTTTTTTATCGACTCATTTTTCGCATTAAACTATATATGATTATATATGATGTCTTTATATAATTTTATATGAATATATATAATCTTTTTTACTCGGGATCTCAGATTTTTTCTATAGAAAAAAAATCTTAGAATCTGAGTATTTTTCTAAGAAAAAGTTTTTAGATTTTGCGAATTTTTCAATATCAAAAAAAATAAGAACCTTAAAAGTTGTAATTCGAAGATTTCAATTGTAATTTGAAAAAGATCAATTGTAAGTCCAAATAGATCAAATGTAATTCGAAAAATGTCAATTGAAATTTGAAAAAGATCAATTATAATTCAAAAAAGATCAATTGTAATTCAAAAAAGATCCATTGTTATTAGAAAAAGATTAATTGTTATTTGAAAAAGATCAAGTGTAATTCGAAATAGATTAATTGTAATTCCTAAAAGGGCAATTATAATTCGAAAAAGATCAATTGTAATTCGAAAAAGATCAATTGTAATTCGAAAAAGATCAATTGTAAGTCGAAATAGATCAAATGTATTTCGAAAAAGATCAATTGCTATTCGAAAATTCCAATTGTAATTCAAAAAATATCAATTGTAATTTGAAAATTCCAATTGTAATTCGACAAGAAATCAATTGTAATTCAAAAAAGATCTACTGTTATTCGAAACAGATCAGTTGTTATTCGAAAAAGATCAATTATAATTTGAAAAAAAACAATTGTATTTCAAAAAAGATCAATTGTAATTCGAAAAAGATCAATTGTGATTCGAAAAAATTAATTGTAATTCGAAAAAGAGCAATTGTAATTTGAAAAAGAACAATTGTAATTCGAAAAAGATCAATTGTAATTCGAAATATATCAATTGCATTTCAAAAAAGATCAATTGAAATTCAAGAAAAAAAAAAAATAATTGTAATTCGAAAAATAGCAATTGTAGTTCGAAAAAGATCTTGCAATTCAAAAATATCAATTGTAGTGTTTTGAAGATGTGAAGTCAACTTCTCAGTTGAATTAAAGTGTTTTAGCTCTTATTTTCAAATATGTAATGAGACCTTTTAAGATATTTAAAATTCTTTTAACTTTTATCTTAAAAAGTCTCCGAATCTATTTTTTTTTACAAAAAAAAAAAAAAATGAGTCATAGAATTTTTCTATAAAAAAAATCCATAAAAAATTTCTCAGAATTTGTAGATAATAAGAAATTTAAGATATTCTCTCTGTAGAAAAATATAATAGGTATGTTAATTTTCGGATAATTTATTAAAATCTGAGAGTTCTTTTTTAGAAAAAACTTACTTAGAATCTAAATATATTTCTAAAGAAAATATTTTTCAGAATGTGATACACAGCTCAACAAGAAAATGCGTATTGAATTCTGGTTTGGATAGTGTCTGTTGCGCTGATTTCAAATCCGGAGACCAAATTTGTCTATCACGTCAGGATTTTGAGTAATTCGCGGTTAAAGTGCCGAAAAAGTGAATTTTTTACCCTTTTTAAAAGCTTATAAAATAAAATCCTGACATGCAAATGACTTGGTATCAAGCTCATTCGAAATCCTGTAATTTTCTCTTAAAGATAATATAAAATGTTCTAAAAATTTAATTTTCTAAAACGGTAAAAATATCATTAACAAAAAACCTTCCATTTTTTCAATATTTAGTTTATTTACACAGTGTTTTTTAACAAATTTCCATACAAAGAAGATTTTATCTTGTCTGAAAGAGAAAATTTCACACTATCGAATGAGCTTAATACCAAGTCATATGCATGTCAGGATCTTATTTTATAGGCGCTCAAAAATGGTCAAAATGTGCATTTTTGACCCTCTAACCGCGATTTTCTCAAAATTGTGACGTGATAGAAAAATTTGAGTGACCGTTTAGTAATCTGGGCAAAACGCAGCGACAAACCTCAGATTTGTAGAGTGGTGTAATTTTTCTATTGAAAAAAAATTTAATCTCATACTTTTTTGTCATAATTGAGTTTAAAAAATTTTTAGTTCAAACTACCTCAATATTTTTAATTGCAAATTTATATTTCATACTCTAGCCTTAATGCTTCCGTCTCCATATATGTAGTTACTAGAGTTGTCAATTATTCGACTTTCAACTTTGTTCGAATAATTCAATTAATTGTTTTTCCTCGTTCGATCAAACGATTAAAGATCAAAATTTATTCGATTAATCGAAGAGAATAACGAATAAAAAAATTATTTTAAAAAATATTTTTATTAACAAAAAAAATAAACGATTCATAAGTTAAAGTTAAAATTTTTATTAACGAAAAAATGCATAAAAAACTTAAAAATAAAATATTTAAAAGTTAAAAAAACTTAAAAATTGAATAACTGAGATCACTTTTAATTAACGGATGTCGATTTTAATACTTGTTGAGAAATAATTCAAATACAAATTATTATTTGAAGAATTCAGACAAAATATATCATAAATGATTTTAATTTTTGTCAAATAAGACAATTTAAGTTGTTCTTAAGAAATACCCAGCAGAAATAAATCGAGATTTTGGCGACACAGCATCTGTTTATAGCATACCGTAGCGCATCCAAAGAGCGCTCTTAGGGATGCAGTAAAAGGAAGGGGAAAAAATTTTAATTTTTTTTTAAGATTTTTTATATAAAACTTATAATGTGTAATTATTTTTTGATAAAATTTCACACTTGCTTTCCTTTTTAATATTTTTAAAACTTTTTGAATAAAAAACATGAGTTTTAGACAAAGACACATGATTTGACTGAATCATTATTGCGCATTAATCAGCGCTGCAAAGAGCGCTTCAATCATAGCATCTTTGACCGCTGTTCCCAAAAAAAATCCCATAAAAAATGTGAAAATGAAAATTTCCGATATTTTTTTGATGTTCACTTCCGATTTTTTTTTTCATTTTGTTTCACATAAATAAAGTTTTGTAAAGTAAAACGAATGAATTTTTTTGTTATATTTTTTTAAATTTTAGTTATTTGATTTCAACTTTGAATTTACAGCATCTTTATTCTGCTTAAATCAGCTCTACAAAGATACATGAATTCACTGCATCTTTAATCTGCTTAAATCAGCGCTAAAAAGATACATGAATTTACAGCATCTTTATTCTGCTTAAATCAGCGCTCTAAAGACACGTGATTTCAGTGCATCTAAAGAGCGCTGTTTCTGTGTATCCAACTAGCGCTCTAAAGTGGGACATCGCCTTAGGGAATCATGCATGAATTCAGCGCAATTGGATGCGCTCCTTTACTCAAGTTCCCCTTCCAAAAGCTGCTGAACGTTCAGCAAAATTTCTGCTGGGTAATCTTTTAAAAATAAAAGTTGACTCAATTTTTTTGCTTTCAAACGATTCTTTCGCTAATTGTTGAAGTAGGTGATATAGTAAGAAGAGCATACAAAAGTTTATCTAATTTTTCTGTTCTTTTTTCAGATTTTCCCAAATATACCATATCGTCTGATATATCGCTGAAGTCCTTTTTTTCTGATTTTTTAATATGTTTAATTATTTTCATTACTAATAACTTCCTCTATTTCAATACTTTTATCTGAATTATTGTGATTACTTTCAACATAAAATAATCTGGAGTATAATTCATTTGCATATTATTTTGTTTCGCTTTTTGGAGAATATTTTAAGAAACTTTCATTGCTCGGAAAATTTCCAGAATTTAGAAAAATTATTACCGTATTTAACATTTTTATACGTCTCTCATTAATTCTTATTTTAATACGTTTTAGTAAGTCTGATGCAAAAGAATTATTAATTTTTTCTAATTCTATAATGGATGTGCTATCCAGGGCTATGGCTACAGTATATTTTAACTTTCCTACATTTTGTATAAATTCTTTCAAAATTTATGAGAATAAATTAAATTCTTATCATTTATTTAATTTTTTAATTAAAAAAAAATTGTTCGATTAATCGACATTAATTAATCGATTTATTCGTTATTCGAAAATCGTCATTTTTGAATTATTCGAACAAGAGTTGGGTTTTATTTGATCGATTAATCGAATTATTCTTAATCGACTGATAACTCTAGTAGTTACTATACATCCTTGTATACGATTAATTGAAAATTTGGTCTACTTTATGTTAATGAAACCCTGCTGTTATTGGCATCCATAAACAACATGTGCATTAGGGCGTGCCGTCAAATACAAAATTTTTAAATTTCGTATCGTAATACCTGCGGAAAGATTGCCGCGGAAGAGCTGATTGTGAAACATTTTTTGAAAAGATTTAGCAAGGAATGACCTTCATGGCAACCAGAGGTCAAAGTTTGAAAAAATCCGGCTCAATAATTAGAAAGTTTTGCGTATTTGATGGGCGAAATATTTAAAAAATTCCAAAATAGCGATTTTGGTTCACAGATGCTGATTTTTAAACATATAACTAAATGGTCTTAAAAATTGGAAAATGTTAAGTATGTTATGTCAAAAATTAAAAAAAAATATAAAAATACGATTATAGTCCAAAAAGATTTGATTTTACAGTATCTGAGGATCAAAATCGCTGATCAGAATGTTCGGACAAAAATCGTGTTTTTATATTTTTTTAGGTAATATACATACTTAATATTTTAAAACTTGTGGGACCAATTTGGACATATATAATTATGTTTAAAAATCAACCTCTGTGGACCAAAATCGATATTTTGGAATTCTTGAAATATTTTTCTTATAACGTACGTAAAAATTCATATTTGAGCAGGATTTGGTTAAAAAATTAGGACATGGATTTTGGTAAAAAACGTAATTTTTCAAACTTTAACCACTGGTTGCCAACTGAATTTGTCCTCGATATTTTTTTATTAATTTTTCCACAATCATCTCTTTCGTGCAATCGTTCGGCAGGTATTACGACACGAAATTCGAAAGTTTAGTTTTGTCGGGACGCCCTATTGTGCATCAAACAAAGTGAGTAAAAAAATGTGTTTGGTGGCACGAGGGTACCATACTTATTCATACTTATGTTAAATGGCAACACCTAAAAACTTTAAGCGACAAGTACACTCAAAAAAAAAAAAACTTGTAAAGTTACCAATAAATCTCGTGATTTTACGAGGCTATTCTCGTAAAATATGACGTAGGTAAAATTCTCGTAAAATTACGAGGATTTCCTCGTAATTTTGAATGCACCAAAAATTGGTAAAATAACCAATTTTATTGGTAAAAATATTGTTTTAAAACCGGAAAAACACAAAAAAAAATGGTAAACTTACAAGAAAAAATTGTAAATATGTTTAAAAAAATGGTAAATTTACAAACCAAAATGGTAAATTTACAAAAAAAAAAATTTTTGTTAACAACATAAATCCTCGTAATAAAATCATTTTTTGTAAAATGACTGTTTTTTTTTGTAAATTAACTACTCCTCCTTAAAATAATCCTCGTAATAAATTTTTCAAAATTTTGTCAACTTTTTTTAAAAATATTTTTCAATAAAAAAAAAAATACAAAAAAAAAGTTTTTTTGTTAAACAACATAAATCGTCGTATAACGTAATTTTTGTAAAATAAAGTTTTTTTTGTAATTCAACTAGAATCCTCGTAATAAAAACTTTGTTGTAAAATTACAGTTTTTTTTTGTAAAATAACCTTTCAAAATGGTAGAATACAATTACGAAAATAAACTTGTAAAATTACCAATAAAACTGTAGTTCTCGTTTGAGCAAAGTACAAGATTTTTTGTTAAAAAACAAGGAAAATTGTTAAGTATTGGTAGAACGGGATTACAAGGCATTTTACCAGGCGTTTTACCAGTTTATTTTTTTGAGTGTAGAGTAATTTCATAGAGAAAGAAAGATAAGAGATTGTGTGTCTCTCATCTCTCAACTTTTCCTCTCAAATGAAGTCTGGATGGGATTAAATGGTTTTTTTGGGATTTTTTTAAAGTCATGAAATTTGTACTTTATTTGCAATTTTAATAATTTTTTATAAAATATATTGAATCATTAACATCTTAAAAGTGTGAAACACATAATTTTTTTTTGTTTAAAACAATACAAAAGTGTTTATTTTAAAGAAATCAAAAATCCCTTTTTTATTCAATTCCTCTTTCAACCATCATTCTTTTAATCCCACCGGTTAAAGTTTTTTCTCGTGAGCGACATATATACCCCCTGGTAATTTGCACTTTATACACGAATTGTTAAACACACCAGTTAAAGGATTTAATGAACGTATACAATATACAATGTTGTTTGTTAATTAACATTGGAATAGTTGCAAGTCAGATTGAATTACGTTGTTATAAAGAGAATTGGATGAAAGTAATAAAAATTTATTCAATCTTAAGATTTTTAATTGAAGAATTTCACAAAAAAAAAATTTAAAAGAATAAAGAAAATTTTCAGAATGAATTTTCAGAGGAATTGATAAAGAAGAATTAATTTATTTCGGTTGGTTTTGAGGGCTTGGTCCACAAAAAATTAAAATGCCCATATCTTGAGAAGGCGGTTTGATACAACTTTTCTGATGACAGATTCGTGTTTAGGAGGCCAAAATAAACAATATCGTCGTGAATGAGTGTGCGTGATTGAACATTTTTTTCGTAAGCGTGGATAAGTGTGAGTTACTCGCGCGCTCATCTCTAGTAACTACACTCAAAAAAACCTTGTCAAATTACAAGAAAAACTTGTAATTTTTTTTGCTACACTCAAAAAAACCTTGTAAAATTACAAGAAAAACTTGTAATTTTATTTTGTTTGCTCCTTCTATTTCACAAAAATTCCTAGTACTTCTACAAGATTTTTACCAATAATTTTGTAATTTTACAAGGTTTTTACCAACAAAATTGTAAATTTACACATTTTTTGACACGATAAAATTTACAAAGAGGTTCAGTAATTTTACTAAATTTTTTGCTACCTCCTATTTTACTAGAATTCCTAGTAATTTAATAAGGTTTTTACCAATAATTTTGTAATTTTACAAGCTTTTTACCAATAAAATTGTAAATTTACTAGATTTTTTTTGTAAAATTATCTTGAAAATTTGTAAAATTGCAAAAAAAAATTGTAAAATTACAAAAAAAAAATCAATTTGTTAAAAAACAAGAAAAACTGTCAAATATTGGTAAAATGGGATTACGAGACTTTCCTAGTAATTTTACAAAGATTTTCTTTTACCTCCTATTTGACAAAAAATCCTAATAATTTTACAAGCTTTTTACCAATAATTTTGTAATTTTACAAGCTTTTTACCGATAAAATTGTAAATTTATAACTTTTTTGACATGATAAAATTTACAAGGAGGTTTCGTAACTACTAGATTTTTTGCTACCTCCTATTTTACGAGAATTCCTAGTAATTTAACAAGGTTTTTACCAATAATTTTGTAATTTTACAAGCTTTTTACCAAAAAAATTGTTAATTTACAGTTTTTTGGCGCAATTGAAATTACAAGGAATTCTCGTGAATATACTAGATTTTTTTTTTAAAAATTATCTTAAAAAATTGTAAAATTGAAAAAGATTTTATTCTGATTCGAGGCCTTTTCATGTTCCCCATTATGAATTAACATAACAAGTACTTATGATAACTCTACTTTCTTTATTAGGATATTCTCCCATTAAATACTCATACAGTTTCTTGCTTTCAAAAATTTTGGCAATTTTCAGGAATGAATTGACGATCGTTTCGGGGGTGTTCCAATTCCCCCATCATCAGAATTCTTTAGAAAATAAGGTAATACTGTTAGCATGCAAACATCAAATATTCATATTCTAAATAATCTCAACTTACAAGGGAAGTCTCCCTGGTGTCACCCTCCGATCTTCATGAAATTTGGATATGTTGTTAAAAACGAAAATTAATTCGACACGTATTTTTTTTTAGCGGCCCAAATTCATTTTTAGGGGGTGTCGATTTGTATGGGGGGAAATTTACCTTTTTCAGTTTTTTACGATTTACGCCTATTTAAACAAAATTAATATAGGCATGTATGGTATCAGATTAAAGGTATTAAAAATACCTATCTCGTGGTGCTAACAACGGGCCAAAGAAGTTAATATTTTTCGACTTATTAACAAAAATGTCCTAAAATTTTGGTATTTTACTCAATATGACGAAAAGTTTTGAATGTTTGGACACGTTCTTAGCACACGTAGATAGGTTTTCCAAAGACCTTTCATTTGGTATGTAACATGACTAGGTTTCTTTGTATAATATAGGAGATAAACGAAAAAAACTGAAAAATGGCCTTGTCTTCCCCCCTCATTTTTACCCCCTAAATATGAATTTGGGCCGCTATAAAAAAATACGTGTCCCTTTATTTTTTCTGCTCTACAAAATAAAACCAATTCCATAAAGATCCGCGGGTGACACTAGGGAGACTTCCCTTGTTAGTGAGAAAGCAAATATGATTTTCGAAGTAATATCAGGGGGTATATACATAGAGAAAGAAAGATAAGAGATTGTGTGTCTCTCAGCTCTCAATTTTTCCTCTCAAATGAAGTGTGGATGGGATTAAATGGTTTTTTTGGGATTTTTTTAAAATCATGAAATTTGTACTTTATTTGCAATTTTAATAATTTTTTATAATATATATTGAATCATTAACATCTTAAAAGTGTGAAACACATAATTTTTTTTTGTTTAAAACAATACAAAAGTGTTTATTTTAAAGAAATCAAAAATCCCTTTTTTATTCAATTCCTCTTTCAACCATCATTCTTTTAATCCCACCGGTTAAAGTTTTTTCTCGTGAGCGACATATATACCCCCTGGTATATATGTCGCTCACGAGAAAAAACTTTAACCGGTGGGATTAAAAGAATGATGGTTGAAAGAGGAATTGAATAAAAAAGTGATTTTTGATTTCTTTAAAATAAACACTTTTGTATTGTTTTAAACAAAAAAAAATTATGTGTTTCACACTTTTAAGATGTTAATGATTCAATATATTTTATAAAAAATTATTAAAATTGCAAATAAAGTACAAATTTCATGATTTTAAAAAAATCCCAAAAAAACCATTTAATCCCATCCACACTTCATTTGAGAGGAAAAATTGAGAGCTGAGAGACACACAATCTCTTATCTTTCTTTCTCTATGGTAATATGATTCGAAGCATTACACCATAGAGAAAGAAAGATAAGAGATTGTGTGTCTCTCAGCTCTCAATTTTTCCTCTCAAATGAAGTGTGGATGGGATTAAATGGTTTTTTTGGGATTTTTTTAAAATCATGAAATTTGTACTTTATTTGCAATTTTAATAATTTTTTATAATATATATTGAATCATTAACATCTTAAAAGTGTGAAACACATAATTTTTTTTTGTTTAAAACAATACAAAAGTGTTTATTTTAAAGAAATCAAAAATCCCTTTTTTATTCAATTCCTCTTTCAACCATCATTCTTTTAATCCCACCGGTTAAAGTTTTTTCTCGTGAGCGACATATATACCCCCTGAATCATTACACCAAATATAATTTCAAAGCAAGTTTTTTTTGGTTACTGCATATACTACCTTCGGTAGTTGTTAAATACAGTTTTTGTTTTTGCCTTCTGTTATAGACAGAGATGCCAACTATTTGAGAGCAAAACGCGCGCAAAAATTTTATAAACGGGTAAAAACGCGTAAATTTGCTTGAAAAAAAGGGTAAAAAAGCACTGGACTGTTTTTTAAATAGATAAAAAAGTAAAAAAAAATAATATTTTTATTCAAAAAAGATTTTTGATAAGTTTGTTGGTTAAACTTTTGAGTAACCGATTTAAATCGTTTTACAATTCAAAAGCCAAATTTAGTCTTTGAACTTCACCCAGAACAGAATTCAAATATTAACCAAAATAAAGAAAACCTACAAAGAATGGCATTTTTTTAGAGGTTGGTTTAGTTCTACAAGGGAAAACATTTTCCACTTAGTCCGATTTTGCCCTTTTTCCCGAACTTAAAACGACCAATTGTCATTGACCATAATAATATATTTGTTCCATATTACAGGAGTCTAGCACTTAGTTTGAACTGCAAATTGCTTTCCACAGACAGACGGAGATTAAAAAAATGTCTTTGAATCGATCATAAATCAATAAAATATATACTTTGTGGGGTCTCCGACTAATATTTCGATGCGTTACACTCGAAATAACATCTAAGTATACCGCCATACTTTATTCGGACGCTATAAAAATTAATTTTTAAAAACACTAAAAGCAACAACTGAAAATTTAAAAGGCACCAAGTTAGTGTGTTTTTCTAATTTGGCACTAGGTCAAAAATTTTCGCGTTTTGACACATCAAAAAGCACTAGATCTAGCGCGAAAAGCACTAAGTTGGCATCCCTGGTTATAGAAAACAAATTCTCTCGTATTGAAAGCAAGAAACTCTGAGTATTTAATGGGAGAATATCCTAATAAAGAAAGTAGAGTTATCATAAGTACTTGTTATGTTAATTCATAATGGGGAACATGAAAAGGCCTCGAATCAGAATAAACTCTTTTTCATTGCACAATTAAAAGGTCGAATAAATAACTAATTTTTATTATTAAATAAAAATTAAAACACACTTGGTAACCTTCTTGATACGAGAGAATTTGTTTTCTATAACAGAAGGCAAAAACAAAAACTGTAGTTAACAACTACCGAAGGTAGTATATGCAGTAACCAAAAAAAAAAAAACTTCCTTTCAAATTATATTTGGTGTAATGCTGGTGGAACTTCGAAAATCATATTTGCTTTCTCACTAACAAGGGAAGTCTCCCTGGTGTCACCCTCCGATCTTCATGAAATTTGGATATGTTGTAAAGAACGAAAATTAATTCGACACGTATTTTTTTTAGCGGCCCAAACTCATTTTTAGGGGGAGTCGATTTGTATGGGGGGAAATTGACCTTTTTCAGTTTTTTACGATTTACGCCTATTTAAACAAAATTAATATAGGCATGTATGGCATCAGATTAAAGGTATTAAAAATACCTATCTCGCGGTGCTAACAACGGGTCAAAGAAGTTAATATTTTTCGACTTATTAACAAAAATGTCCTAAAATTTTGGTATTTTACTCAATATGACAAAAAGTTTTGCATGTTTGGACACGTTCTTAGCACACGTAAATAGGTTTTCCAAAGACCTTTCATCTGGTATGTAACATGACTAGGTTTCTTTGCATAATATAGAAGATAAACGGAAAAAACTGAATAATGGCCTTGTCTTCCCCCCTCCTTTTTACCCCCTAAATATGAATTTGGGCCGCTAAAAAAAAATACGTGTCCCTTTATTTTTTCTGCTCTACGAAATAAAACCAATTCCATAAAGATCCGCGGGTGACACTAGGAAGACTTCCCTTGTAAGTTGAGATTATTTAGAATATGAATATTTGATGTTTGCATGCTAACAGTATTACCTTATTTTCTAAAGAATTCTGATGATGGGGGAATTGGAACACCCCCGAAACGATCGTCAATTCATTCCTGAAAATTGCCAAAATTTTTGAAAGCAAGAAACTCTATGAGTATTTAATGGGAGAATATCCTAATAAAGAAAGTAGAGTTATCATAAGTACTTGTTATGTTAATTCATAATGGGGAACATGAAAAGGCCTCGAATCAGAATAAACTCTTTTTCATTGCACAATTAAAAAGTCGAATAAATAACTAATTTTTATTATTTAATAAAAATTAAAACACACTTAATTTGTAAAATTACAAAAAAAAAATTGTAAAATTACAAAAAAAATGTAAATTTTTATTTGTTAAAAAACAAGGAAAACTGTCAAATATTGGTGAAATGGGATAACGAGACTTTTCCTAAACTCAAAAAAAAAACCTTGTAAAGTTACCAAAAAATCTCGTGATTTTACGAGGCTATTCTAGTAAAATAGGAGGTATGTAAAATTCTCGTAAAATTATAAGGATTTCCTCGTAATTTTGAAGGAGCCAAAAATTGGTAAAATAACCATTTTTATTGTTAAAAATATTGTTTTAAACCCGGAAAAATAAAAAAAAAAAGGTAAATTTACAAGAAAAAATGGTAAATATTTATGAAAAAATGGTGAATTTACAAACCAAAATGGAAATTTTTGGTAGAACGGGATTACAAGGCATTTTACCAGGCGTTTTACCAGTTTTTTTTTGAGTGTAGTAATTTGACAAAGTTTTTTTTTTGTGTGGAGAACCCAGAATTTCTGAAAGAAAGTTAAGCACCAGGAGGCTCATTTTCGGTGTCGATAGCGATTAAAATTCTACTCGAACTTGCAATTTGTCATTTTTTTGTATGCCTAAAATTATGCTTTGATAAATACAAGATTTTTCTATTTTTTATGTTTTAGCGTAGTAAGAAAAAAATATAAAAAGTTTGTATATAACATAGCATAATTTTAGGCATTCAGAAAAATTTAAAATTCGTAGAATTTTGATTGCTATCGACTCCAAGAATTAGCCCACAGGGTTTATCCATATACAAAATTGTGCCATTTCGACGCCTCTTAAAATAGTCAGTAAAATCTGTATTTACAAATGTTAAATACTTTTTTTAGAAGCTGACTCCGACTCCGAGAATTGGCCCCCTTAATTTGTGCTAATTATTTTGATTTTAAATTTTTTTAACTTTCATTTAGCTAAATATTTTCCCTCTATTGCACCATTTTGCTCATTATATTTATTTTTTAATAAGTTTTTATATAATTATATCCAATTATTTCTTCCGTTTGTTTTAAATTCCTTTTTATTAAAAAATATTCTCAATCAATCAAACTTTCTCAATTAATGTAATAAAACTGTTCTTCTAACCCCTTTTTCCCATATTTTTTTTAAATAAGAAAACTTTTAACTTATCTCACATAATTTGAAATTCTTTTCATAACTTTGTTTTTTTATGGGAACTTTTTCTCATGAAACAGATTGTTATAGCATATTGATAAGAAACAACAAGAAAAAAAAAAACAGAAAATGTTAAAAAGTCAAGTTTATTTAAATTCGTTTTTCCAACAAACATTCTTAAAAAAAAAAGAATTTGTTAAAAAAGAATTGTTCAGAAAAATATGTAAAATATAAAATTTTTTTATTGATTTGCCAACATGTCCTTAAGAGTTATTTGTTGAGATCAAAAAACACTAAGAACACGAGTTACAGAAGTTTAAATTTAGAAAAAACTTAAGAAAATGAGTTTTTTTCGTGTTGATTTAAAGGAACCCAGCTAAAAAAGAGCTTACCATTCACTACAAAATTCACCACAACTTATGAACCAGATGTACTTCTTCTTCAACTTAAACATTGATGAATTTAATATGGGCGTGACACACAAAGTATGTTCTTTTTTTCGCCACTCTTCAGTGGCGAAAGATTGACACTTAAGTATAACATATATCACTAGTGTTTATTATGTACATATATATTAACATTTTTATCACAACTTCTGAAGTAGTGATCCGGATGTTAATATAACTTGACCTTTTGGAAGTGTTTTTTTCATCACTTCTTTAGTAGTACATATTTCTTGGCATTTTGGTTGTGATTATGTCATTTTTATTTGGTGATTTAGAACTTCAAAATTAGAAATGATTTTTTTACTTCTTTTTGTAAGATTGATTGAAAGAGTATTTTTTTTGTAATATTTACACTAAAAACACTGTTCGACAGCAAAAACCTCCCTTTGAAATTTCTAACTGGTCCTTATTAGGGATGTCGCGAATATTCGTCACTATTCGGTATTCGGCATATTCGGCATGTTTTTTGAATATTCGGTTAAATAAATATTCGGTAACAGTTTGCCGAATATTCGGCAAAATTAAAATTTGGTTAAAAAACACGTTTTATTAACGTTTGACTTTTTTGTAGTCTTTTTAGTTTGTTTTTTGTCCAAAAAAAAACGCGACCACTTGATTCAAATTCGAATTGTTAAGGTAACAGAAAAAATAGTGCCAGCAAAAGCGTTGCTATTTTTTTGCCTGGTACTTTTTTTCAATTTTTTACATAGGACTGGTTCCATTTTAAATAGCATAGGCAATCAGCCGATGGTGGTTCAATTTATCCAAAAATTAATATATCCATTCTTCTGATTTTTATTGAATTTCGGTTTTTGTTATTTAGTCGAAATTGTGAATGGTTCGCGTTTTATCGCTGTTCAAAGTTGGTATTTTGCAACAATTTTATGAAAAATACATAATGTTTAAATGATCGTATCTTTGGAACGCATCATCCGATTGTCACGAAATAAAGCGCAAAATAATGGTTATGTCCTGGTCTTAAAATAGAATTTTGAAAAAGGATAGGATGCTTTGCAAAAAGGATATTGAAATTAAAAAAATGTCCTTAATTTGCAAATATCTCAAAATGCGTATCTTTAATTTTCCTATATTTTTTTGCACATATAGCCCTAAATATACTTAACAACATATGCAAATCCCAAATTGGGATGGTAAGCGGTTTAATTGTAAACGCGGTTTCATGAAACGCCTTATTGATTTTTGTTAATAACTCTCGTTTACAAATGAAAAACAATTTCTGCGCACTAACCGCGAATAATTTTTTTATATGTATTTTTGATCGCTAAACTCAAAAATTTCATCAAAAGAACATTTCGCGAATAACTTTTTGTTTAATGAATTTTTTAGCGTTTTTTGGAGGTATTTTGACTATTTTTCTTATATCTTAAGTTCTGTTTATCTGATCTTCTCGCAATAAAAACCAAACTAAAGATAATCAAATTTCCAACAAATCCTACATTCATCATTTTTTCATAAGTTCATAGCTTTACGCGCAAATAATTTTTTTAGCGTTATTTGGAGGTATTTTGACTATTTTTCTTATATCTTGAGTTCCGTTCATCTGATCTTTTCGCAATAAGAACCAAATTAAAGACAATCAAATTTCCAACAAATTCTTCATCCATTATTTTTATATCAGTTCATCACTTTACGCGCAATAGGCAAACATATGACTAAAATAAGTTTTTTGATTAACAAATCATTTAAAAAAAGTTTAAGAAATAGAAATCTTTGCAATTAATTGCATCTTTTTATTTATCTGCAAAGCCTGAACATTGAGAAATATAATAAAGTTGATTTGATGAAAATCTATAGGTTTACTCCGAAGTTATCACAAATTTTATGAATATACATGATAAAATACAAAAAAAAATGATATTTTTTTACAATTTCTGTTTTTAAAATTTTTAAAAAATGAGCTTTGTTAATAAAAAATAGTTTTTCCTTGTTTGCCTATTGCGTGTAAAGTACGCAAATAAAAATAACGAATGAAGGATTTGTTGGAAATTTGATTGTCTTTAATTTGGTTCTTATTGCGAAAAGATCAGATGAACGGAACTCAAGATATAAGAAAAATAGTCAAAATACCTCCAAATAACGCTAAAAAAATTATTTGCGCGTAAAGCTATGAACTTATGAAAAAATGATGAATGTAGGATTTGTTGGAAATTTGATTGTCTTTAATTTGGTTTTTATTGCGAGAGAATCAGATAAACAGAACTTAAGATATAAGAAAAATAGTCAAAATACCTCCAAAAAACGCTAAAAAATTCATTAAACAAAAAGTTATTCGCGAAATGTTCTTTTGATGAAATTTTTGAGTTTAGCGATCAAAAATACATATAAAAAAATTATTCGCGGTTAGTGCGCAGAAATTGTTTTTCATTTGTAAACGAGAGTTATTAACAAAAATCAATAAGGCGTTTCATGAAACCGCGTTTACAATTAAACCGCTTACCATCCCAATTTGGGATTTGCATATGTTGTTAAGTATATTTAGGGCTATATGTGCAAAAAAATATAGGAAAATTAAAGATACGCATTTTGAGATATTTGCAAATTAAGGACATTTTTTTAATTTCAATATCCTTTTTGCAAAGCATCCTATCCTTTTTCATAATTCTATTTTAAGACCAGGACATAACCATTATTTTGCGCTTTATTTCGTGACAATCGGATGATGCGTTCCAAAGATACGATCATTTAAACATCATGTATTTTTCATTAAATTGTTGCAAAATACCAACTTTGAACAGCGATAAAACGCGAACCATTCACAATTTTGACTAAATAACAAAAACCGAAATTCGACACAGATCTCGAGAATTGATATGCCAATTTTTATGCAAATTAAAATAGGTAAGGTCGAAAAGGTGTTTTTTTTGTTTTCAAAAATTTTGGAATCCTTCATAGATAAAATGCAGGCGTATGAATAATCAAACTATTCGGCAATATTCGTATTCGGTTTAAGCCGAATACCGAATAGTAAATATTCGGTAAAATGCCGAATACACTATTCGCGACATCCCTAGTCCTTATAGACTTTAGTATCCTGCTTCCAAATCTACCGTCCAAAATTTTTCTAAAAAAAACAATATTTTAGCACTTTTAGGGGTCCACTGTTACGTATTCTTACGATGCTTCCACCAAATAGGACTCGATTTCATATAAAATGGACCTCCTGATTTCAAAACTGCAATACAAATTTTTCAAGCATGTTCTGTTTTTGAGATATTCGCGTTTGAAAATTTAAGTGTGATTTGCATATAAAGAATATAAGTGCGCAACAGCGGTGTTTAGGTTTTTCAAACGCCAATATTTTAAAAACAGTACGCGATAGAAAAATTTGGATACCAGATTTGGAACAAAGAAGTCTTATTTTTACTAAATCGAGTACTATTGTGTTTGAGCAACTTAAGAATACGTTACAGAGACCCAAATATTTCAATATTCAAACGCGAATATCTTAAAAACCTTACGTAATAGAAAAATTAATTTCATTGATAACACAGCTCAACAAGAAAATGCCTATTGGATTCTGGTTACTGATTTGGATAGTGTCTGTTGCGCTGATTCCAAATCCGGAGCCCAAATTTGTCTATCACGTCAGGATTTTGGGTAATTCGCGGTTAAAGTGCCGAAAAAGGGAATTTTTGACCGCGAATGACTTTGTATCAAGCTCATTCGAAAGTCTGTAATTTTCTATAAAATTAAAGATAAAATGTTCTAAAAATTTAATTTTCTAAAATGGTAAAAAAATCATTAGCAAAAAACCTTCCATTTTTTTTTCAATATTTAGTTTATTTACACAGTGTTTTTAAACAAATTTCCATACAAATTCATACGTAAATTTTAGATTTAAAGCACTTGTGGCTAATGATTTTTTTACCATTGTAGAAAATTAAATTCCAAGATTTGAGCTTGATACCAAGTCATTTGCATGTCAAGATCTTATTTTATAGGCGGTCAAAAATGGGCATTTTTTGACACTTTAACCGCGATTTTCTCAAAATTGTGACGTGATAGAAAAATTTGAGTGACCGTTTTGGAATCGGGGCACCAAACCCTATCAACTTTTTTTGGTTTCATCCAAAACGCAGCGACAAACCTCAGATTTGTAGAGCGGTGTAATCAAACGTACACTCAAAAGAAAAACTCTGTCAAAAAATCTGTAAAACGACTTTCAATTTGAATTATAAATCTTTTAGCAGATTGTTCTGCTGAGAAGGATATTTTTAGTAAAATCTCTGTCATTTAGTTTAAGAAAATAACAGACATTTTACTATGTTTATACCGATTTTGTTTGCTGAATTTCATTATTTTTTCAAGAAATTTTTTTATATAAAAAAAAAGCAGAACAGATTGTCAGCAGATTGCTCTGCTGAAATCAGCAGATTGTTCTGCTGAAATCAGCAGATTGTTCTGCTGAAATCAGCAGATTATTCTGCTGAAATCAGCAGATTTTTTCTGCTAAAATCAGCAGATTTTTCTGCTAAAATCAGCAGATATTTCTGCTGATTTCAGCAGATCAATCTGCTGATTTCAGCAGAGCAATCTGCTGACAATCTGTTCTGCTTTTTTTTTTATATAAAAAAATTTCTTAACAAAATAATGAAATTCAGCAAACAAAATCAGTATAAACATAGTAAAATGTCACACATGTTTAATAACTAAAACGCCAGATAAAAGTATAAGCTTCCGTAGCGTAGTGGTTAAGAAGTGTACTTTCAAATCGGAAGGTGGCGAGTTCGATGCTGGCTGGCGCCGTATGTTTTTTTTTTTTTTTATTGTTATATTTATTCACCTCTTATGACAGATATTTAGCAACCCGTGTCTGCTAAAATCAGCAGATTTCTCATATGGCTCAAAATGGGTGTATTTTCAGCAGATTTTTCTGCTGATTGGACAGAGAATTTATTTTGAGTGTATATACTTCGAATTAAAAACAGGAGTTTTTATAAAGATCACAAAACTATAAAAATTCACGACGAATCGATTCACCATTTTTTTTTTTGACCACAAGCCTAAATCTCAATTTTCTAAAAAGCTTAAACAATCTTTAATAATGTGATGCAGCAACATCCGCTTTAGTTCGCAAATGTATTTATTTAATTTAGGACCAACTTTTCTCGATATAAGATATAGAATGGTAGTTAACGTCAAATTGCTTGTATGATATTTGAACAATTTATCAATAATCGATTTTCGTCTTTTCGATTTTCGTCTTTTCGATTTTTTAAGCTCTAAATAAAGAGAAATGAAATGCCATTACCAAATTTTGTCACCATTATCTAAATCTATTTGAAGCTGGACGTAGAAAAAATTGCATACTTCGTGTATCACCCCCATTCTAAGTGTTTCAGGTGAAAAAGATATTCATATGTTGTGGTGATTTGATTTAATTCCCAAGAACATATGAAAGAGGTACTTCAAAATTATTAACTAAAGAACTGGTAAAAGATGTTTTTATTGTTATTTTGTAGCATTTTTGGAAGTGATTTTAAAAGTACTTCCTACGGAATATGAAGTTCGGCACCTATCGCTCTTTTCGTGTAGTGAAACCACTAATTCTTTTTGAACCACTTCGATTATTTTTTGCTGGGAATTTATGCAATTTTTAAGAAATTTAAAAAACGCCTAAATGTATGCTGTGTTTTTTACACATTTAAAGTAAAATTTTAAATTAACAAATGTAAACAGATTTTTCAATTTTTGAAATTTATTAATGTTGTGTTTTTCAATTATTTGTGCTTATTAAGTACATTTTCTAATAAGTATTACCCCAAAAGTGTGCTTTAAAAATGCTAAAAAATTCAAATAATGAAAGTTTTAAATAAATAACAGCAAAAGAGCTTTTACTTAATGCATGATTTAATGGGGATATTTATTGTGCGCCCTTAAAGTATGCTTTAAGAATATTACAAAAGCTCTGTATAAAATACATTCCACAACAGGGAGAGTCAAAGGTTTGCTAATCCTAAAAAATAATAATATTTATTAAGTCCACATATTGTATGGTAAATCCTAATCCAAATGATTGAAAAACACAGCTTAAGTCTATCCTTAAAGCTGCAAAAAACGTTATTTCAAATAGGTTTCGCAGCTGTAGCTTAGTGGTTAGCGCGTTGGACTACTAGCCAGCAAGCCTGGGTTCGATTCCCGGCTCAGGCAGAACAACATTTTTTTTTCAGATATTTATTAGTTTCTATTTATAACTAATATCTATCGCAGCACCCTCCTTCGTTGATAAATAGCACTAAAAAACGTCAACGAAGTAAAATAATAAAATAATGGCTACTAAACACAGCTTTAAAAATAATTCGCCAGATCAATAACAGATGGCGATGCAACAACTGTACTCAAAATTATCAACACGGGCAATTACAGTGTGGCGATGGAAAACAACCTTTCTGGATCCAACTGCACGACTTTGAATTTTTTCTGATATAAAAATGTTTCGTTTGCTTAGATAAAGCACAAAAAACCTATAAAAAATGGTGTTATATAAGAGGTTGCTTTAGTTCTTCAAGGGGGAACTTTTTTCTCCCTGATCCGATTTTGCCCATGTTCGAACTTAGCCAGCCCAATACCATAAGACGTATTCGTACCAAACCTCAGGAGCCCAGCTCTTTTAGTTTGGTCTGTATCGTGTCTTCCACAGACGGACGGACGGACGGACAGACGGACATCGCCAGAATGTCTTAGAATCGATCACTGATCAATAATATATATACTTTATGGGATCCTAGACCGATATTTCGATGCGTTACATACGGAATGACAAAGTGAGTATTCTCCCATACTAAGGTTGGAGGATATAAAAAAAAACTTCGAAATCGTGGTCAGTGTTAGTTTGTAGATATGTGAATATTCCTTTATTCGACTCCAATCTTTCGACCTTCATTGATGGACATTATCATCAGGGATTTAATTACAGAGAATTTTTATTAACGCTAAAATTTAAAAATTTTGTTGTACAAAAGTTTTACTGAAGGTTGAAGTAGAATAAAGTAATATTTTATTTACAAAATAACACTGGCCTCGAGCTCAAAGATTTTTTTTAGGGATTCAGACAAATCGACAAATTGCACGTTCGAGTAGAATTTCGATCGCTATTGACTTCGAACATTAGCACCGCAGGGTATGCTTCATAATATTTAACAGTGTCAAATTTTATTTGATCGCTCTGCTAACGTCTGTTAAGTTAACATTTTCTGTTAAAATGAGACAATATACATTAAATATCCCCCCGCAAATCTCGACTTTAGTGTTCTTAGTAACATGAAAAACTTTTTCTTCAAAAATATTTAAGGCATGACTAACATTTGTTTAAGTTTAAATGAACTTGAAGTTATGGCAATAATATATGTATAGAAACTTTGAAAGTAAAAAAAAAAAAAAAAAATTTCGTATGATATTTGTATTAAGTTTTAAACAAGTATTTTTGAACATATGAATATTTTCAATATTTAAATATTGCAGCAGTTGATTTTTGAGTTTGAGTTTTAGCATGATTACATTGATACTATGATAGATAAAGTTATCAATACCAATTACCATAGTAAAAGTAATTTGTTTTTAAAAGAAACTTTTAAATTTTTGATTGTATGGTATAGGTATTGCAATCTAAGTTAAGTAAATTTTTGTGGTTTTAAGACATGAAAGGTAAAGATAAATAAAAAATGCTGGCTGGTAAATGAATGTAAGAAATAAAATTATTAATATTTATTTAGATAAAATATGGGATTGATTTTTTTTTAATAAAAAAAATTAAAAAAAAATTTAAATCAATATTTTCAAAGAAAATTTATTTTTATGCCCTTAAACCACAGTATGCAGAAAAACAAAATTGTATTTTTAGCTCAATTTCAATTAAAACGTTGTTGTATTAACAAACATTTTAATTGTTTTGACAAAGAAAATATAAAAACACAATTAAATTATTTATCAATACAACAACGTTTTAGTTAAAAATGGCACAACATGACAAATATTTTTATCTGTCTATAGTTTCTCAATAAGCGACAAATTTTATTATTACTAATAGTATAGTATACTTTAAGGGAAATTGTCTTTGAATTTCCTTAGCATATATTTTGGGTGCTGACTTTATTTAAAATAGCGAGCATACCATTAGGGGTATTAAAATTACGTAAAAATGCCAACTTGGACCAGTAAAAAATTTCCTACAGAATAGCTAACATAACCTTGCACATCTCTTAAACGTACACACAAAAAACCTTGTCAAATTACTAGAAAAAGTTTCGTAATCCCGTTTTACCCATATTTGACAGTTTTCCTTGTTTTCCTTGTTTTCCTTGTCAAATTACTAGAAAAAGTCTTGTAATACCATTTTACCAATATTTGACAGTATTCCAAATAATTTGCGATCGAAATTTAATTTTTTTTGCGATTTTACAGTTTTTCTTGTAATTTTTAAAATTTCCAAGATTTTTTACAAAAAAAAATCTAGTAATTTACGAGAATTTCTTGTAAGTTTTATTTCGCCAAAAAAGTTGTAAATTTACAATTTTATTGGTACGAAACTTGTAAAATTACAAAAATGGTCGTAATTTTTACTAGGAGTTCTCGTAAAATAGGAGCTACACTCACGTGGTTGTGAGTGAGTGGAATAAAAAAATGGGCGTGTTAGTTGCTTCTAAATCCCATTTATAATTTTTTGGTTTTGTTTGAAAAATATGAATGTTACTTCTTAAAAACAAAAATATTGAGAATAGATTGAAAATAGGCTCGTTTAAGTAAAAAATCTTTTTTGAAAAGTAATACCTGCAACATTTTTATGACAGAAAAAGTTGTACGTTCGCAAACATTTTTGAAACGAAATTGGTAAAATTGTAGGATCATTTGATGAAGATTTTACCTATTTATAAATAAGCGTATGAGGCATTCCACACCAAATATCCAGCAAAAAAAAACATATGTACCGTAAATTTCTGAACAGGTTGTATGAATAGCCCTATATGGAGCTAAGAAAATTGCGTTTTTGGTTTTAAAATTTTTCAAAAACTTGACTTAGGAGGTCAAATATTGGAAAAATGGTCAAATTTGTGTTGAGTTACCTTGTTTAAATATTTATTAAATTAAAACGGAATGCACCACAATCTCAAACATCGATTATTTTTTTTTTTTTTTTTTGGAAAATTTTCAGAATTAGTTCTGAAATTTTTGCATTTTTAAAAAAGTCAATTAATCAAAAACCCGGCCACTTTTTTTTTTAAGCTTAGATGTTTGTCTATCCACACAAATAAATTCAGACATATGTTTTTTTGAGAAAATCGCATTTGAATATTAATTTTCATAACAATTTTGTAATTTGCTTGTATTTTCTTGTTTCAACGTAGCGAATGACTATTAAATATTTGCATTAGTCATACGCTACGTTGAACCAAGCAAATTACCAAATTGTCATGAAATTCAAAATTCAAATGCGATTTCTCGAAAATAACGAAAAACACATTACAATTTTTTTGTGTGGATAGACAAACTAGAGATGGGAACAAGAGCAGATAAGAGCGTGAGTGTGACTGAATTCAATTTTAATCACGTGATTGTGAGTGAGTGTGAGAAAGATTATTGCGTGAAGGAGTGAGCGTGAGTTGATTTTTTGCGTGAGTTTGCGTGATTTATTTTCTCTTCATATTTCCTTTCATTCCAAAAAAAGCAACAAAAAAATGTAAAATTTTGCTTAACTTCAGATTTCGTCCCGAAAAAATCAAAACAAATGCAAAATTTTAGATTTTGCTGAAAATTTTGAAAGATTTTTGAAATTATTTTTAGTATAAATAAGAATATCGTGAGTGTGAGTCAACGTTAGCGTGAGTGACTCTTGCATCGGCGTACGTGAGTGTGAGTTGTATTAAATTTACACACGTGATTGTGAGTGAGTGTTAGAAGAAAAATTATGCTCGTGATTGAGTGAAAGTTAAAATTCACTCACGTGACCATCTCTTAGACAAACATCTAATCTTTAAAAAAATTAAAAAAAAAAACCAATGTGGCCGGATTTTTTATAAATTGACTTTTTAAAAAATGGAAAATTTCAGAACGGGTTCTGAAATTTTTTTTATTTCACTCACACTTTTTTATTCCACTGACACTCACTCACAACGACGTGAGTAAAATTGATTTTCAATCACGCTCACTTGTGATCATGTGTCAATCACGCACAAATCTAATTATGTTACCATCTCTTGTTTATATACATAGGCACATAAAATTACTACTACCAATAAGATTTATGAATAATACCTGAATTACAAGCATTTCTGAAAAAAATTAAAAATGTCCTATCACAAAACTTAGCATAACTCATTCATTTTTTAACCGATTGTTATGTTTTTTGGTGTTTTGGAAAGCTACTTTACTATACTTTTATACAAAAATAAAACAAAAATTGTTTAATGATGCACTTTCAACTTAAAGTATAAAGAACATGACAAATTTTTCAAAAAATTTGATTTTTTTTAACTTAAACGATCGTAGCTCAGCCAATTCTTGATCGATTTTTAATATTTTTGTTTTGTTTAAAAGGTAAGACTTATACCTTTGAAAAAAATCCATAAAATCGAAAATCGGTTGCAAATTAACAAAGTAATAATTTTTTAAAGTTGTAATTTAAGAATTGCCGTTTTTCAACACATTTGCCAATAAAAAACGTACTTAAAGAAGTGATACAGAAAAACTATAAGTATATCAGTACTCTATGGACTCCAACCAACCCAAATTTTCATATGAGAACCCCTGCATATTTTTGGTGTAGCACAGTGTTATTCAAGCCATTTTTTTTTAGAAAAAGTCTAAGATTTTGAAGCATTTTCTAAAAATTTTTTCCTGCAGAAATATTGTTAGTTTCTGAAATATTTCCTATAGAAAAGATCTCAAATTCTAAGACATTTTTCCTATAGAAAAAGTAAGATTCTGAGACACTGTTCCAACACACAGAAAATAAATTTGCTTATTTCCAACTAAAATTTAGTTGTTACTAGAAAAAATCGGTTGATACATTTGCATAGAGGATATCACAATTAAATATAAGTAGTCACAACTGAGTTTTGTTAACATAACTGGCTTTTAATTGAAACAACCAACAAGTTCGGTTTTCAGAATCAAATATAGCAGCAACTGAATATTGATTTGGTACAACTGAAAAATTCAGTTGGAAATTCCTTTTTCTGTGTGTAACGAAATTTCGATTCCGAGACATTTTTTATAAAGTAAAAATTTCCGATTCTAAAACCTTTTCCCTTTAGCAAAGGTCTTAGATTCTGAGAATTTTTTTTTAATCTCTTGTTTTACTATAGTATACTGTTAGGGGAATTAATGTTGCCTTTCCACAGCATATATTACTGGGCTTACTTTTTTTAAAAAGCTAGGAAACTATTTGTGCAATTAAAATGGTTTTTTTAAAGCATACTTTTAGGGGGTTTGCTGTGTTCTATATTATTTAGGAAAACTCTGATTTAATTAAGTAAAATTTAATTTAAATCTATAAATTTATTACTATTTTATCTTTTTGCCGTACATTTAATTTTCTTAAGTATTTGACCGATATTTTATTTTGCAACTGATAAAATAAATATTTTTTTCTCCGTAGTTTATTCAACATTTTTTTTTCTTATATATTTGACAACTTTTCAAATAAATGAAGTTAATTTTGACAGTAAATATTAGTCCAAGTCGAAAGGAGTAGCTACAAAATTTTTGTTGTTTATTTATTTTTGTTGTTGTTTAAAGTTGATTTATTTCTAATCAATATACAAAAAAAAAAAACTTACAAAAACTTTAACTTACTGCCAAACTAGTTGTGTAAACAGTTTTGTAAATTAATCAAAAAATATATATTTTTTAAATATTTTTTTTGTGTAACTTAACAAATTTTACTAAAATAAATGCATTTCGTTTAAGGAGAATTGAAATTTCACCTTAATCAATAGTTTTTATATATATTTTTTTTTTAAATTAAAAAAAAACCTATCAAAAATATATATTTTATTATTTCCTTAATTTTATTAATGTTTTAACATAATATAGTGCAATTTCCATTAAACTCAAAACTCATACTCTAGGCCATAGTTCATTAATTTTTCCCCTCTTCCTCGCCTAAAAGTATGCAATTATTTATTTATATTTCTCCTGCCTGAAAGTATGTTATTATTTGTTTTATTTATATTGTAATTTGTTTTGCACACACACATATAAATTATCATGGGAAACATTTTTATTATACATTATATGTAATATTGAATACTATTTTAAATGAAAAACTTCTGCGGTTTACGTTTTGTTTATGTATTCATTTGTTGAAAATGTCTGTATACATGTTTAACAAATGTGTTAATCCTTGACACGTTTACATGTTTACACATGTGTGTATACGTTGCGTACCTGGGAAAACAGTTAAACATATCAACATTTTTATTAAGTTTGCTAAGGTATTTAAATTGTTTTTGCTGTGTTAAAATTTTAAATTGAAAAATTTTATTCAAATTTTGTTTAACACTTTAAAAAAAAAAAAAAAATTAGAGTAGATAGTTTGTCATTCCGTTTATAACTCATAAAATATCGGTCTGAGACCATAAAGTATCACGGCGAAAATATTGCGCACATATGGATGTAGCTTAACATATTTACATGTTTTTATTCGAAAAAATTGGTATTGCATTTGAGCGATATCGGTTCAGCGCACTGTGGCCGAAATCACTGATCTAGCGGCGCATAAGTCAAAAATTTTAACTTTAAAATCGATAAATGTTTTGCATTGTATCGATTACCGATACTTTACTGAGAAAATTGGCGTTTTTACTTTTGTTTTGCTTTCAATATTCACTCAGCTGTTAGCTGTCAAACATGACATTTGCTGCAGCAAGTGCATTTAAGGAATTTGGCGCCAAATTACTCAGTGCTTGTTTTTTTGTCACTTTTAAGTCAATTGTACATAAATTTTGAGCATAAAAGTTTTAATTGAAAGTAAAAGGTACGTATTAACTTAAAAATTAATGTTTGTGGCCTGTGTGAATCTAGTTTATTATTAGTGCATTATAGAAGTTGACATTTGTGATATAAACTATAGTTTCAGGGACTGCAACTTTTGAAATTCGATCGTATTCGGTGCAATTCCTGTTTTGTTTATTATTTTGAGTTATTTTTGTTCTGACGTTTCAGTATGGCGTGCTAGTTCGCGCAAGTTGTTCGGTTTTTTAGGGTCCATCTGCCTGCCCAAATAAACAGTATAAACGCGATACAGACCACAATTTTCAATCGATTTGGCTAAAATTTGAAATTTAAGATTTTTTATCGAAAGAACAAAACTTATTAAATTTTTGACAAAATCGGTCCATGTTATCCCATAGCCCCCATGTTAATTTCCCCTTCCAGTTTTACTAAAAAGCCCTAAAAATGGTATTTTATCACATATCCTCTTAAAATTCGACTGGTAAATGTTTTTTGAAGCCATATATAATCACTCTAAATTTTAACGGAATCGGAAAATTTTAACTTCTAGTCCTCATACGGACCAACCTCCCGATATTTACATAAATTTCCCAAAATACATAAAAACACTGAAATAAATAAATATGGTTAAAAATTAAATTCTTTATAAGTTTTATAATCACAAATATGCATTGGGCTTTATTATTTTACATTTCCGAATTAAGCGCCGCTAGATTGGATGTTTCGGCCACTGTGCAGCGGTTCAAAAGTTATGAACGAAAATGTAAGGACATCTCGAAAATTTTGGTACATTCTACATAACCTAAGAATACAAAATGCTTGAATTTAGCTGCTGATTGACATATTTCAACAGAATTGGATACCGAAAAGTATTTAAAGAAGAAAAACAACATATTTTCCGACCCCAAAAACTTTTTAGCGGGTTTGTTTTTCGCCAAAAAATTTTTTCTGTTGAATTTTTTACTGTTAATTTTTTTTAATTTTTTTTTTTCGAATTCTGATTAATTCTTATTAAAAACTAAAAATTGTTTTATATTTTTGAGTAGGTTTATTATATCCTTGAGTAGGTTTATTCAAGCTCGAGGTAATTTTCCTTTACTAATTAAAACTACGATATTCTCATTGAATAATTTTCAAGAAAATTATTTTTCTGTTTCAAACTTATTTATGTTGTTCATTTTTGTCAGATTCGAAATTTGTCAGATTCAATTGTCAAGACTATTAGGCAATTATAAAAAGTCTTCATATATTTACTCTGTTTTGACACCTTTACGAAGAATCTTCTTTGTATATTTCCAAAGCGCCTTAATTTATGCTACAATTTTTTTGTTTAAAGAATAAATGTTAAGTTAACAGACCTTAACACAAAAGTGATAAAACGGTCTTACACAAATGGAAAAACAAAAATTTTCCGTTATTTCTCTGTTCCATTCTATTCACTTTTTCAAAAATTTTGATATTTTTTCCAAAAAATCTTTAAAAATAAACCTTAACAAATATTTGATTTTTGTATCCCCTTCAAGTATGTTCCATAAATATTCATTCTGTCAAAATTGTTAATTTCAATTTAAATAGTTTCTATCTCTATAATAGCTTAGTTTACACACGAACGCACAGATGCATAATTTGAAATTTGAGTTTTTGAAAATTCTGTTTAAAAATGTATGCCATCAGTATGAAATGCCTTTATCATTATCTGCAAAAATCAAACATTTTAAACAAGTATTTACATAACTTGAACAATGAAAAACTATTATTAAGGTGGGAGTTATATTTATAACCTCGTGTGAGCAGTAAATAATGAAAAAGGATGCATTTTCCGTCACAATAAAACGATAAAGGTCTAGCTGTGTTTAAAAAATATGCTAAGCTCTTATACTTTTCATAGATTTTTAATTTGATTAAACTCTTATACTTAATCTACTTAAATTTTAAAGGATTTATAAAAATTTTACAGTGTCATACCTCATTAATTAGCAGTAATATTTTTTTCTTTTTTTCCCTTTTCAGGTAAGTGCTCTTTTTTTTATAATCAGAATTTAAAACGTAAGTGAAAAAATAAATGAAAAATCAGCATTAGTAAAATTTCATTTGAAAATAAAATATGTGTCCCCAAATACAAAGGGCATTTTCAATTTCAATGAATTATAGGACGTCTACGTCATAAAGTCATTTTTAGTAGTTATATTTTAGATCTTGGCATTGAAAAAAATAGCAATTTTGAATCATATATTTATGTACCAAAATTATATACTTAAGTCGTTTACTTAATCAAAATTACCAAAATTGTATAAAAGTTGGGTTGTTAAAATAACAAACTGTTATACAAAGTCGTCTACTTAATTGTGTAATTTATTAAAACACCAGTAGATCATTAAAAAATCAAACTCTTATATTAAATCCACTACAGTCGTATACCTAATTACGAATTTGCAAAATACCAAAATCTTCTTCAAATTTACCAAAGCCTTATACTTGTGAATAATAGTTGTGAATTTTGAAAAAGACCATAGTTTCGTATATAATCAATAAAAGTCAAAAATACAAAGTCTTATACTTTATTGTGGTTTTAACATAAATACCAAAGCTTTATAATAAACATTTTGTTAAAATGCAAAATTATCTACTAAATTGTGGATTTATTAAACCACTTAAACTTCTAAAGACTTATGCCGTCATAAAAATACAGTTAAACAAATATCGCTGTTTTAAATAAAAAATTCCAAAATCATTAACATAGCCTACGAAAGTCTTATACTAATCTGTGGATTTAGAAAACACTATAGTCTTGTACTTTAAATATAAAAAAATATACGTTATCGTAACTTAATTAAAAAGTCTTATACTTAAAATTTCCTAAATTTTACATTACATGTTGTTTTAAATGCCACAGTGTTATACAAAATTGTTTTTAGTCTTAGAATCAGTCGTAAACTAATCAAAAAATTAAGTTTTTTTTTATAAAACTACTTTTCAAATTACAAAGTCTATACATTTTTTATTTTTGATTATGGATTAATAAAAGCACCTGCATTTACATAAAATTCTACAATAGTCTTATACTTAGTTGTGTGTTTTTAAAAATACCAAAAATCTTATACTAAAAAAAATCAAATTTATTCGTGAATATATGTATAAAAATTCCAACATTTGATACATATAATGAATTTTAAATTTATAAAAATATCAAAGTCCTATATTAAATTTGCTTTTTTTTCTAAATCGTGTAATAAATTTTTTAGACAAATTCTACTAAAGTATTTTAGTTATACGTATATTTATGTATCAAAAAAAATCGTATACCAAATCTACCAATGAAAATCAAAGTCTCAGACCCTAGTGGTTTTAACAAAAATATCAAAAGTATCAAAAATTCAAAAGTCTTATACTTCCCAGTATTTTTTTATATCTCAAAGCTTATAATTTTTCAAAAGCTGATCAGTGATGAATGTTTCATATTCTATTTTGAATTATAAAAAAAACACCAAAACCGTATACTTTATCTAAAGTCTTATACTTTATTGTGGATTAATTATTCTTGGTTGTATAAGAAATACTAAGGTTTTATAAGAAATACTAAGGTTTTATAACAGTCGATTTAATTAAAATACGAAAGTATTAAACTAAATCTAATAAAGTTGTATACTTAATAGCCGAATCATTTAAACAACAAAGTTTTATACTAAATCGACGTAAGTCTTATATTAAACCGTGGCTTTAAAAAATACTTAAGTCGAGTACTAAACCAAAAAGTCTTATACTGGATCAAATTAAATCTCTAACCTAATTGCTGTTTTATGAAAATAAAAAACAATATTTTATGTTAATCTGCTGATGTATTAAATCTTTTAAGTCGAGGACTTATTGTGTCTTATTACACCGTCCGACAGCCAATATTAAACATGAACCGGATGATATACGTCTGAAAGTAGAGTTCAAATGGAGTAAAACTGCATTTACAGTTTTTCATTTTGTGATCCTGTTTCCTTTCAAAAGGACTTCAAAGTTTTAAAGGATAAATTATGTAAAAAATTTTTGAAATATTTGTACTTGTCCTAGGATGATACTGGTGACGGCAAATGAAAGAATTTGAATGATATACACTGATAGAAAAACGCTTCATATCGCTAATGAATGAAATTCATTAACGTTGTTTCATTACAACAATGAAATATTTCATATGCTGAATGAAATTTCATACATATAGTGCAAGACTTTCATTAATTTTGATTCATTAGATTTCGTAGATTCATTAAAAAATTTCATTAAGTTTTATTTACAAAATTTGTTGTTTTTTGAAACCTGTCGTGTAGCGTCTGTTTAGTCTGTTAGTTTACCCGCGCAAAAACAGCTGATCACAGCGTGATTTTTTTTTTTGTTTTACTTCGTGGTTTTACTTATGTATTAAAAGTAAATGTTGTAATAAAATTTTGTGTGAGAAAACTAAGTGAAATCTATAGATAAAATAAAAAATATGTGAAAGTGTTTTTTTAACTTGGTGGTTTTGTGATTTTTTCCGACTTTTTTATAAAATTAAAAAAAAAAAATATTATTTTCTATTTACTAAATTCGTGCTGTCTTATATTAGTTCGTAATTTTAATTACGTATTACAATTTAAGGTTGGAGTAAAATTTTGTGCGAGAAAACAAAGTGAAAACCATTTTTATTATTTTTAATTTTATAAAAACATCTTTACAATTTCATAAATATATTTCATTTTAAAAATAAAAGTAGCATTTATTGAATGAAAGTATTTCATTTCAAAAATAAAAAAATAGGATTTATTTAATGAAAGTATTTCATAAGAATTAAATACTTTTTTCATTAAAGTAATGCAAAATTTTCATAAATACAATTTATATTTTGTATGAAAAATTTTCATTAATTTAATGAAACTTGTTCTTGCAATTATATTTTATGATACCTATTTCATTAATTCTATGAAACCCTACATAGGTTCCTTTTTAACGTCATTTTTCATAACATTAATGTAGTTTTTCATTATTGTCATGTACAAATTTCTATCAGTGTAGGATACATTTTTGAAAGGACGTAAATTACCTCTTATTTCCTGATATGTAAAAATAACAAAATAGGAAAATTAGGTGAGATCCTCCTCTTTCATTTGATATCACTATTGGCTTACTAGGATAAGCACAAATATTAAAAAAATATTTTATAAAATTTAATTCTATAAAACTTTGAAATCCTTTTAAAAGGAAACAGGATCACGAAATGAAAAACTAAATACAGTTTTACAACATTTGTCTCTAGTTTCAAAGGTATATAATCCAGTTCGTGTTCAACGACGTCTGACGGTGTTATAAAACCAAGGTTTTATAATTTTTTGTGAGTTTTTAAAAATACCAAAGCTTTATATTTATCTTCAAATCTTATCTTAATATCCGAATTTTCTAATTCATCTTCTTAAGTATTTTAGTTTATTGTTGACTTATTAAAATTAAAAAGTGACTTCTTAAAAGTAAAAAGGGTATTTCATAATGTTTCATCATAATGATGAAAATCTTCATCAATATGATTAAATGTTGCATGAACCCTAGCGAACCCTTAACCTCAACTAAAAAAATTTTAACAAAATCACGTGTTATTTTTCTCACGGTTTTAAATATTTGTTCCGGGTGTCCCTTATAAAATTCAAACTTTTGTTTTTATGAAGCACCCTATTAAGTACTCATACATCAGAAATAACTTTATGTAGTTTATGAAAATATAAATGATATTTCTTTTGTGGGGGTAAATGCATTATATGCATTTGTTGAATGAATATGTTGTCAGCTTTAACGAAAAGTTACCCATAATGATGAAAACCATGGTGATGATGACGTTTGATGAAACCAATGTATAATGGTTTTGCATTTTTTGTTGTTGAAAATAACGATTTTATAAAACTTTGATAAAACGTTTTTTTTAATGAGATGAGTGCGATAATATTGATAAAAAGTTGAATGAGAAGACAAGGAAATTGGGAAATTAATATGGATAATATGCATTTTATTCAAAAAATACAAAATGATGCATTTCTTAAATAGTGTTTTCCAAAAATGGAGGCTTTCCTACATTCAAAAAACTAAATATTTTAAAGAGCTTAAGTCGAACTTTCATTAAAACTTATCTTGAGCAAAATCAAAATATTTTAACCCAGGGCGGCCTTTGATAAAAGTTTAGAGTTTTTGGTAAAAGTTTTCGAAAAAGTCAAAATTCGATCAAAATTTACCACGGGTTAAAATGATCCGGTTTGGCTCAAAATAATTTCGAATTAAATTTTGTATCCACCTCTATGATAAGATCAAGGGAAAGAAATTTTGAGATTTTTTTTTTTTTAATTTCTTGAACGAAGGAAAACACCGCCAGTTTTTGCAAATTTCAAATAACAATATCTCGAAAACTGTTTGACCAATTTTAATTTTTATTTAATATTCGTGTTAAGCACATCGAAATTAATAAATTTGATGTGTCACAATTTTCTAAAAGTCCACATACCTTGTTGGTTTAGTGGAATAAAAATTTGCCTAGACACTTGGGGAAAATCAAAAGTTGATGAAACAAGTGAGGGTGTTAAATTCGGCTGTCCCGAATCTATAATACGCTCCAAAAGATAAAAAAAAAATTAAAAAAAAACAAAAAATTGCAGGGGCGTTTTTTTTTTGGGGGGGGGGTCAGAAGGGGTCATTGGGGACACATAAACCAATGCGATAAATGTTTAAAAATTGATTTATTATGCTTTTTGAGCTTAAGTAATACAATTTTATCATGATTTAAAAAAATTTTTTAAATCCACGCCCACAAAAGGGGGGCGGGCAAAAAAAAAAGTATTTTTTTTTTATTTCCCAAGTCCAAGTGCAGGACCTTGAACGTTTTCTGGCATCAAATTGTTTCATTTGCTTAACAAAAATACTAAAAAACCTGAGAAAATATGGCGTTTTTCAGAGGTTAGGTAATTTCTTCAGAGGGGAACTTTTTTCCCCCTGGTCCGATTTTGCCCATTTACGAACTTAAACTGCCTAGGACCAAAAGATTCCTGCCAAACTTAACGAGTCTATCTCTTTTATTTTGGACTGCATCGTGTCTTATACAGACGGACGGACGCACGGACGGACATACGGACATTCTAGAAAAGTCTTAGAATCGACCATAGATCAATAATATATATATTTTATGGGGTCCCCGATTGATATTTCGATGCGTTACAAACGGAATGACAAAGTGAGTATACCCCCATACTGTGGTTGGAGTGTATAAAAAGCCACTCTAATGAACACCCGTTTTGTAAATAATACTAGGTAAATGATTTTCTTCTTATTTTAAGTTTTTATTAACTATTTATTAAATGTTAAAATAAAAATGTGGGCAAAATTTTCCAGTATGAGGAAAATAAAATTCGAAAACGTTCTGAAAAATTCAGAAAAGTTTTGGAAAACTTAAATAAACTCTGAAAAACATATAAAAAAGAAGTCAGAAAAAGCAAAAAAAAAATTTTATTATTTTTGTACTTGTACTCTATTCATTTTTTCTTATACCCACACAGAAAAAAATATGGAGGAAACAAATTTGAGTAATCACTTGTTTAAATTTAAAAACAAAAATTGAGTAATTTTTTAATTGACGCAATTAAAAATTTACTTAAAAATTTTAAAAACAATTTAAGTAAATAATTTAATAAAAATTTAACAGTTTTTTTTAAATTTTTTTTAAACTCTCATAGTTTTTTGAATTCTCGTCGAGTTTATAGTTTTTTGTGTATGTATATGAAAGTTTGTAATCGTCTTCATAAAATTTTCCGATGTTTTTGAGACATAAATATGTTTGGTATAGTTTGAAAAAAAAAGTTTTATGTTTTTTTTTTGTAAAAAAAATTTAAACTTTTTTAAACTTAAAAAAAAAAAAAATAGACAAATATTGAGTAAATTTTTAATTGTGTCAATTAAAAATTTACTCAAATTTTTTTTCAAACATTTAATAAATTTTTATTAAAAATTTACTCAATACTATTAAATCGTTTACTGGTCCAGAATTGAGTAATTTTTTACTCAATAGTATTAAAAATTTACTCAATATATTTTTTTTATTTTTTTCTGTGCAACATTTGTTTTGATTTAAGCAATAATTGTAAATTTTGTACTTGTTAACATATTTGTAAACATTTGCATAAGATTATTGTCTTAATTAAATAAGAAACTGTGTTCTAGCAACTATTATATTTGGTATTCTAATGAGTTTGTAATCAATTAATAAATATGTCTCTCAAAATAATTGAGAAAATTGCAATGAAAAGCAAAATATATACAGTGGCTCTTACTTAAAAGGGTTCAGAGGAACTATTAGATCATTGCTATAAATACAAAATTTTGAATTTTTAAAAATAATGACTTAGAAATATTTTTAAAAAGACTAAAAATTTTTATTATATTGTTCAAAATTCTTATCACATTAAATTTTTATATCCTCCAACCACAGTATACTCACTATGTCATTCCTTGTGTAATGCATTGAAATAATAATCTCTATCAAAATTAAGCTGACCCGTATTATGCTAGTTCGGCTTTTATACGGATTTTTCATAAGGTGGCAAACCTTTTTTAAATTTGAGATTGGGCAGCTTAAAAAACAGGTAAATCTTATTTTTCCACCTCATTCCCATATTAAAGTTTCAGGACAATCGGTTGGGGCCCTGTGAAAGACCTTCCTTGTAAGTCAGAAGACAACAATATATATACAAATACATAGTTGGCAGACGACTTTAGACAATAACAAAATCCTAGACAAAAGTAATAGACCTTTACATTTTATCTTTGTGGTATACGAGGATATTTTTTATGAATTAGCGAAAACATAAAAATTATTTATTTTAGGTGTAGAACAAAATATGTATTCCGGGATTTAATGATATAAAATTTTTATTGTTTGAAAATTTCCGAAAATGATTTAAATTAGAGAAAAAAAGTTATCAGAAATGTTCTTAAACAATTTCAAGTTGCAGATCGACTCTCACATTTTACATTAACTCAATCTTGACACTATTAAGCTTAAATTAAGCCTTATAAAATTATCTACTCAGCATTTTTTTAAATGAACCTATTTTATAATAAGTAAGGCAACAGAACACTAGCAGTTATAAATTTATTTTGAGGCCTTAAACTATGCAACAATATTTGAAGAAATAGTCAGAAACCAATCATATTTTTATTGAAATTTGTTTTAAAACAATAAAAAATTATGAAGGATTTTTAATATTTTCTCCTTTTAAATGTTTAGGGATGTGTTACTTTAACTTAAAACATTTATTCAGTTAATTTTACGATACACTTATTTTGCATAGCATACTTTTAGGCCTCAAAATAAATTCATAATTGCTAGTTTTCTGTTGCCCTAGTAAAGAGTAATCGAATATAAATAACTAAACAAGATTAACATAACTCGACTTACTTACTTCTTCCTTTTAGCCACAGATATATTCAGCAAAATAGAAATCCAATGGTATTGTCTATCTATAATTTTGTTACTTGTGTTTAATTCCTTAATTTTCTTTATTTCACTTCCCTAATTGTGGTAAACCAATATAAAACTTACCATTAAATACTATTGTTACCAATATCCAATTTCTACTAATGGAGAGTCAATATGGCTTAAGCAAAAAAAAAAAGAAAACTGAAAATTCAAAACAACAATTAAACAATATGACCACAAAAATAAAATGGAAACTAAAATTTTAACTTCTTTAATTGCAGCACTTTGTTTGCCTTTATTTTATAGTTTTATTTAGAATATATACCAGCAAAATTTTAACAAGCCTTTATTATGAAACCATTTCTAGAACCGGTATCACTTTCAGCAGATCTATAGGACTGGTTCTGAAATTGATAAGTGTGATGCTGAAAGAAAAATGTTGGGCCCCAGTTTTGTAAACTAGTTCCAAATTGGACAGAACACAAAAAAACAGCGTGGGAATATCAAGTAGGGAAGGCATCAGTTAAAGAATAGTTAACTTTGTTTAGACGCCGTTCTACATGACGTTCTCAATTGTGGTTCGTATTTTACTCATTTTGGAACAGGGTTCTTTCCTCCGAAGTTAAGTTGGTTCCTAGAACTTGTTTTGGAACCGCTTTTAGAAACGCTTCCGGTTCAAAAAAAGGATTTAAATTGAACTGCTGTAAAAAAGTTCTGCTGTACAAAATTTGTATTTTTTTAATTATATTTTTAAAAATACATGTTTTTCTAATTGGAAAATGTTAAAAATACAAAAATAAGAATCAAATAAATTAATTTTTATCATTAGAGTCCCCGCCTAACAATGTCGGTGACGTTTTTTTCATACAAATTTGGCAAGAAAAAACGCTCGACCGAAAACCGCTTGAATAAAACCAATTTTATTTTTGTGTCGGTTTCTCTCTCTCTTTTAATTTTTGATATGAAAATGTTACCACATTTTTATAAATATTTCGATTATTTTCGATAAAGTAAACAAAAAAATATGATCTCTAAAAAAAAAATATATAAAATTCTAAAAAAACACAAAAAACGAATCAATATGAAAATATTATATTGATATTAAAAAAAAATAATAAAATTAAATAAAAATTTGCAGAAAAAGTGAAAAAATAATGTGAATATAAACGTTTGACTGAATTTTCCGCTGCCGCCTTTGTTTTGCGCCTATACTCTCCCATGACCGAAACCGTCAACCGCTCCGACATTGTTGTGCGGGGACTCTTAGATGTGTATTGCTTCCGATTTTCGGCGACGATATAAAGAAAAATATTTGCATCCTCGTTAAAACACAATACGTTGTTGTAGTCCTCTTTTAACTTTACATCCCTTTCGGCAGCATCGTTAACAACATGTAGTTTACGTAATATCTGAAGCGCTAGCTTTTTGATCGATAAGAATTTAATTTGTTATTTTTAACCCCACTTTCTGACTAGAGTAAACTTTTGCTATGGTGAAACAATATGTTTTTTGCAATTTTCGCGAAAACGCGAATTAGAAAAACTGAAAACGCGAACTAGAAAAACTGGGCAAGATGTGTATTTTATTTTCGTCCCCACACTCTGACGGTGTAATATATCTGCTTTAAAAAACACATTAATAAACCCTTTGTTTATTTTTATTTTTAAAAAATTAAATATTAATATTTATAAAAAATTGTTTCACAAATTTGTAATCCCTTTTGAAATACACATAACATATACTTAAACCAACATTATGTAATCTCTTAATAGTAGTTTCAACCATAGTGAAATAGATATGACACTTTTTTCAAAGCCATTTCATTACATTAGTAAAGACAAGCTCTTTATACATACATATTTATACTGTCAGTTATAATAAAATAAAAAAATTATTAAAAATTAATTTTATGAAATCCTTCAAAACAAAATGAGGCTGATAAGGAAGTACTGCCTTTAATAATTTCATTTTTGTAATGAAATTTTAAAAATATCATAAGTTGTTTTAATAAAACGTGAACAGAATACTACACAAATGCAATCCTCATTTATTTAAATTACAGTTTTATTCACTTAAACACTTTATAGCATGCTTAAAGGGGTAATTACTTAAAAAACATCTTGGCGGTAATAATTTTATAGCATACTTGTTTACCTATAATTAAATAACACTTTATGCAGTATACTTTCAGGCTTAATAATGCTCTGTAATTATTTTCTTTTGCTCTCATTTACTTTTAATTTATTTTGCACATATGATGCTGTTACATAGATACAGCTAAAATCTTATCATTTTTGCATTTTATAATTTTAAATTACACAACGCAACATCATTTATCACTTTACACAATTTCCCTTTCAACATAGAAATTAATTTAAAAATCCATTTAAACATTCTTAACACCATGTGTGTATCTTAAAATTATGTTAAATTTTAACGGTATTTTTTCCGTTTTTAATGTTTAACAAGTAAGAAAGCTATATTCGGCTGTGCCGAATATTTCAATACCCTCCACAATGTTAACCAATGCACAAGACGCAGACGACCTTTCTTGGCCAAAATTGATTTTATAGAAAATCATAAACACTTACAAATAACAGAAAACATTTTGTTTTTGTATGCACTTATTTACCGTTCAAAAACAAATTTAGATAAAAATAAAAAAAAAAAAACGTATTTTTTAAATTTTTTTCAATTATTTTTTGAGTTTAAATATAAAAAATTCCTTATAATAGGTATATTCGATTACCTAAATTTCTTACTATTTTTTACTACAACTGGAAAGTCTTGATTACTTTTTGTATTGAAAAATTCCAGCTGTAGTAAAATGAGTAAAAATTAGTAGATTGTAGTAAGGTAATCGAATTGACCTAATACTCTACATGGAAAACAAAAAAATTATAACAATTTTTAACACAAAACCTATTTCAAACCAGAAATTTTTCCAGTTTTGTAATTTTGGTCAAGAAAAGCGATGACCAACACCATAGTGCAATGTTAATATTTAAAAAACAAAAAAAAAAAAATATTTTATAAGTATGTATGAAAATTATATAAAAGCAACCACGTGTATGACACATACTACGTATTTTTTACTTCTATTGATACAAATAACTACTAACAAGCCAAATAAGCATAAACAACTACAAAATGGCCCGCAGCCACGTCATATCATGGAGGTTTATATTGAAACTCATCTCAATTGCTCATAGCTTCTAAACCCCTTAACCGATTTTGCCATAATTGGTACCAAAATAACTAGCAAAACGTTGAGAACAATAAAATATGAACCTATTTAAAATTTTATTTGAATATGTCTACCATGAGCCAGGATAAATCATTTTAAAATTTTGGGTTAAATTTCTGGTGCCTCTCCCCATTGTGCGATTCCGCCCAAATTTTTTGTGAGTGTTAGGAATGATAAAATTACATAAAATTCCAAGTTTCGTTCTCATTCATTCAACAGGTGTCAAGTTATAGCATTTTTTTGTGTAAAATTGACCATTATTTTTGAGGTTCCTTTACATTTTCACTCATATCTTTTAAAATACTTAACCGATTTCAAAAAAAAAATACACCAGTTTCTGCCTAGGAGAATTACGCAACTTTTGGTACCCCAAGCGTTTAAATCGGTTCCGGATTATTGCCAAAAACGTGATTTCAACAGACAGACAGACAGACGGACGGACAGACAGACAGACAGACAGACAGACGGACATCGCTAGATCGACTTAAAATCGATCAAGGATCATAAATATATGTACTTTATGGGGTCCTAAACCAATATTTCAATGTGTTACATACGGAATGACAAACTTATATATACCCTCTATCACTAGAGTGGAGGGTATAAAAACATTAATTACATTGTGTGGCATTAAATAATCTTAAGTTTAATTTAATAAGAACATGATGAAATTTTTGAAACAAAAATATTATGAATGAATTATTTGAGGCAAAGTATATATAGATGAAAAACAAGTAAGAAAATTATAGTCGGTCAAGACCGACCATATAATACCTACACCAGAGTTTCCGGGAAAATGGGTCCCAAGTTCAAATATGGACTAATTAGATCTATATTTTGTCAAATCTTTAGTAAGTGTAAAAAGCACTCACAAATCAAATTTGAGTGGAATAGGCTTCTTTTTGTTGACAATAAACCGCTTCAACTGAATATCGGGCGAAATTTCAACATGGGACCTAAGTCCAAAAATGGTCCGATGATAATCAGATTTGATAAGGTTATTAAAGTACGCGTTTAACATACACAAACAGAATTTTAATTAAATATTTTATATTTTCATTAAAATTGAGAGATTTATGTGAAAATCGGGAAGGTGGTATGTATTGGGGCTACAAGAAGAACTGGTCCGATTTCGTTAAAATTCGGAATGGTGGTTTGTGTGGATGAAACATGATTACCTGTCAAATTTCGAAAATACACCTATTAAAATGCTGCTATTAGAGTCATTGGAGTCAAAACTAAAGAGGACCATTGTATGGGGGCTAGGTCTAAATACGTGCCGATTTGTTCCAATTTCAATAGGCTTCGACCTTGGGCCAAAAGAGGTTTAAGTTTCAAATTTCAAGTCAATTGATTAAAAATTGCGACCTGTAACGTGTTTACAACGTTTACATGGACAGAAAGACGGACGGATGGACAGACGGACGGGCATCGCTAAATCGACTCAAAAAGTGATTTTAAGTCAATCGGTACACTTAAAAGTAAGTCTAGGACCAATATTTCGGGTAGTTACAAACATCAGCACAAACTCATTATACCCTGTACCACAGTGTGGTGTAGGATATAATTATATCGTGCCAGGATGTTTTATTTAACACTATAGATACCAAGCGAACCTTTGTAAAATATTCCAGTTAAAAATTGAGTTCTCATTAAGTATATATTCTCTTTATCTTTTATCGAATTTTAGTCGATTTAGCAATGTCTATCGATCTTCTGTAATTTCTCAGGCTATGTCCGTCTATCTCCCGTAATTTTCACAGTAAAACTCTTTGTCATTTGTCGAATTGTAGTCGATTTAGTGATCCGTCAATCTTAATTTCGTTAAAAAACTATAATCGTTGTTGAGGGCCCCACGTTGGGAGCCAATTTAAAAAATGTTTACTTTTTTTTTTTAGACGATCTAGTGATATCAGTTTAATCGGTCTAGTGATGTCCGATAATCATCCTTACGTCGTTCTAGTGATGTCCTCAAATTTTCGTTAACAAGAGACTAAAATCTTCTTTTAAGGGTGGTCCTACGTTGGGAGCCAAATAAAAGACACGTTACTTTTTTGTTTTGTTAGACGATACAGTGATGTCCATTTAGTCAATATAGTGTTGTCACCCTTAACTTTCGATATCACTACCTAAATCGTCTTTAGCCCCACGATGGGCGCCATTTGAAGGATATATCTTTTTGACTTTGGCAAGTGTTACAGTATGTTGAATCTTTGCTATTCTTTAGCAATTTGTGTTTCGGGAATGTGGGCTGCTAACCCTCGTCACCAACATTGGTGATAGGGCTGCTTTATACGTGTCCAATCCCACGATGAAACCGTGCTTCAGCGGTTATCGCCTACTTTCCTGTGACATCTTTTCGACCATTCATGGTTGTGGCGCCTTTTAACTCTGGCTAACCTTAAAGCTGATGCTATGAAGCCATTGCCCGCGGGTACTTGGTCTAGGTTCGGAAGCAGTTAGTTGCTTGGACAGTTCAACAAAGGTATCATCCTGGACTCTTGCAAGTGAGTGGCCAGGTCGATTAGCTGGCCACTTTCAGTTAAAAATTGAACTCCCTTAAGTTTATATTTGATTTATCTATAATTGAATTGTAGTCGATCTAGCGGTGTCAGTCTATCTCCCGCAATTTCACCAGCGATGTCAGTCTTTTCCCAATAAAACGACTCTATGTCTTTTATCTAGTTTAATTGGATCTAGTGATGTCGATCGTTTACAAAAGAGGGCCCCACGTTGGGTGCCATTTAAAAGACGTGTTACTTTTTTTGGGCCCCACGTTGGAAGCCATTTTAAAAAAATTTTACTTTTTTTGTACTTTAGACAATCTAGTGCTGTCAGTTTAATCGGTCAAGTGATGTCCGATAATCAGCCTTAATTTTCGTTACTCTTTGTCCTTTAAACGCTTTATGTTGTTCTAGTGATGTCCGTCAATTTTCGTTAACAAAAGACTAAAATCTTCTTTTAAGGGCGGCCCCACGTTGGGAGCCATTTAAAAGACATGTTAATTTTTTGTATTGTTAGACGATATAGTGATGTCCATTTTGTCGATCTAGTGTTGTCGTCACCCTTAATATTCTCAAATCAGCTTTGGTCCCACGTTGGGCGCTATTTCAAGGATATATTACTTTTTGACCTTAGAAAGTGTGGTTAGCCTTAAGGCGGATGCCAAGAAGCCATTGCCCGCGGGTACTTGGTCTAAGCCCGGAAGCAGTAAGTTGCTTGGACTGTTCAACAAAGGAATCGTCCTGAACACTTCCAAGTGAGTGGCCAGGAAGTTTAAATGGAGAATCGTCCCGGCCACTTCCATGTGAGTGGCCAGGTCGATTAACTGGCCACTTCCAGTTAAAAATTGAATTCCCATTAAGTTTATATTTCTTTTATATATAGTATAATCGAATTTTAGTCGATATAGCAGTATCAGTCTATCTCCTGCAATTTCACCAGCTATGACTATCTCCTGTATGTCTATCTCCTGTAATTATATGTGTCTATCTCCTGTAATTTTCGCAACAAACGACTCTTTGTCTTTCATCGAATTTAAGTCGATCTAGTGATGCCCATCAATATTCCGTAATTTTCGTTAACAAAAGAGGGCCCACTTTAGAAGTCATTTAAAAGACATGTTACTTTTTAGTCTGTTTAATCGGTTTAGTGATTTTCAATTCGCTACTCTTTGTCTTCTAGCGAATTTATGTCGTTCTAGTGATATCCGTCAATTTTAGTTAACAAATGACTAAAATCTTATTTTAGGGAGACGGCTTTGGAATCCATTTAAAGGAATTGTTGCTTGTTGTATTTTTAGACGATCTAGTGAAGTCCGCATTCTTTGAGTTTTATCGAATTTATTTCGTTCTAGTAAGGTCCGTCAATTTTCGTTAACAAAAAAACTAAACTCGTCTTTACCGGGCCCCACGGTGGGAGCCATTTAAAAGAAATTTAACTTTTTGTATTTTTAGATGATGTCCACTTAGTCGATCTAGTGATGTTCGTTAATCACCCTTAATTTTCTCTATCAATACTCAAATCGCCTTAAGCCCCACGTTGGGCGCCATTTGGAGGATATATTACTTTTTGATTTAAGAAAGTGTTATGTATCACTGTGTCGAATCTTATATTATAATTTATTTCTGTGTACCTGTCTTAGGTTTATTCAACCACTCCCTATTAAAGAGGTGTCAGGTCACTGTATCATTTCTTTACGTTATTCATCTTATTTCCTCCTCAGTTTTTTTTTTTTAATTTTTAAAATAAAAAGAGTGCAAACGATAATGCTCGTTCTTTATATTTTTGTCACTCTAAACAAGACATTGTGCCTTCTAGCATTGAATTTTAATGATGAAGACCATAAACCAACAACCAAAACAGCAAATGATGTACCCTCCATATTATGGATGCATAAATGCCAGATTTGTATAGCCAGAGTGTCTGTCTTTTTAAATATTCATAGTGTCATGGTTATTATGTTGATATAGTAAGAATTGAATGCAGTTAATGTTTAACAAGTAACTTCTTTTTCTATTCATCATACTAAACTGAGTTGAATAAATGCAATATAAAAACTATAAAAGGATTTTTCATTATACACAACTAACCCAGTTATTTGAGTTTAAAGACCAGGAATTTTATAATAACAAAGAGGTATTCATTGAAATTTGAATATAACTATAATATTTTTTTGCTTTATGGTTTCTGTGCTTAATATACATGAGTAATTTGCTGACAAATGCCCATTAACAGATTTGTCCTTTTTTAAAGCATAATTTTAGGCACTAAGGAAAGATGGTTTTAATAGACTACATAAAGGATTTGATCTTTTTTTAATCAAAAAAGAGAGCTTTTATAGTCAAACGGATGATTTCAACGGTCGATATCATGACCAAATAATGTTTTAAAAATAAAACAAATTTAAAAGGAAACAGGATCACGAAATGAAAAACTGTAAATGCAGTTTTACTATATTTAGTCTCTAGTTTCAAACGTATAGTATCCAGTTCGTGTTCAACGATTTTTTTTTATTTTTGTCGGATTGACTGAGCACTGTCTTATCGTGAAACAAAGGGCCCCAAGCTGGGAGCCAAAAATACGATTTGAATTTTTTGACAACTTAGGACAAAAAGAGAGACGTGACAGGATCGGCTAAGATTTCATTTTTAACGAGGTACCTTTTGTGGGAGCCATTAAAAATTTTATTGAAATGTTTGGAAGCTATCGGTTTCTGGAAAAAAACATTTTTCATTGGTATCTAGGCATCTGCATGAACTCTTTAATTTATCAGATGTCGAAATATAATATAATCTTACCTGTATCCAAAATCATTGAACTGAAACTCATTTTTGAATATTTTAAATACCATAATTTAAATTTTCCAGATTAAATTCTAAATTATTTACACTACAACACTTGCAACAAAAAAGCACAATTTTCTTTATGAGCTTTTACATATATTTGATAATTAAAACTAATTTAAATTTTAAAATTAACATATTAGCACCCAAAGTGTTTTGTCATTATCATTTATAATACTATCATCAATAACATGGAAGGAATTAATTTAAATTTTATTAATTTCATTATAAAAACCACAAATAAGACAAACTAAAGGGTTTTTTTTATAAAATCCTATTGTCATTATTTTAATTTACACATTAACAAACACACACATTAACAAACATACACATTAACAAACACACACAGACACTCAAACATTCAAAATCAATAATATTAATGAGTGTTAACTGAGCTGGAAATAAATGTTTATAAATTATTTTTAATTTGTTTAAATTAATCTATAAAGGGTTTTGTATTAAATGGTGGACGTTTATTTTTTACCTGCAGAATTGTCAAATTTTTGAGACAAAAATCAATCTAAAATAGGATTTTATCCTTTACTCTGCGAAATTGGTCTAGAACCTAAAAAAAAGTGATATTCAAAGTATATTCACTGTTTGTCAACTAATTAGAAAAGTTTTTATGCAATTTGTTAAACACAAAGTTATTAATACTCTTACCCGAGGAAAAATGTTTAAAAATCTTATATATCACATCTGATTCGAGATTTGAAAGATCAGTACTGATCCGAGTAAGGTCACTACTGATCAGAGATTTGAAAGATCAGTACTGATCCGAAAAATGGATCGCTAAGATTAGATCAGTTTAAATCGGACAGGTTAATGCCATCCGAAAAATGGGTTAATTAGATAAACCCATTTTTCGGATGAAATTGTCTCCGTCCGACTAAAACTGATCTTATTTTAGTGATCCATTTTTCGGATCAGTACTGATCCTTCACATTTTTACTTGGGT
>CAWUER010000099.1:0-14268 GCA_963921195.1 Pegoplata infirma
TACCCGAGTAAAAAAGATCTGATATAATCATATATGCTATTATATAATTATTTATATTTATATATGGTTATGCATGAACATTGATATGGACATATAAGTTTATATATAGCATTGTATTTTTCCTTATTTTTTAAAATGATAACATACATATTCATATCTATTTACATACCGATCTATATGAAATTAGATATGACATATAATGTCGGGAATTTTTAGATATGGCAGATAAAAAGATATATGATTTTATTTATAATTATATCCCGAAAAAATTTTTCTAAATTTTCTAAGTCCCGGACAATTAAAAAAAAATTTAAAAATTTTCAAGTCCTAAAAAATTTTATGAAAATTTTCCAAAGTCCCGGAGTAAAAAAGTCATTTGGAGTAAAAAAATCATTGAAAATGTTTTTAGGAGAAATTTTATTTTTTTTGAAAAATTTTTAAGTTCCGAAAAAATGTTTTTAAATTTTCTAATACTCAAAAATTTTTTGGAATTTTTAAATCCCTTAAAAATGATTTTAGAAAAAAAAACAAGTGAGAGTGTTAAATTCGGCTGTGCCGAATCTATAATACCCTCCAACATATAAAAAGAATTAAAAAAAAAAAAAAAAATTGCAGGGGCGTTTTTTATGGGGGGAGGGGGGGGGGGGTCAGAAGGGCTCATTAGGGGACACATAAACCCATGCGGTAAATTTTTACAAATTTATTTATTATGCTTTTTCAGATTAAGTAATACAATTTTAAAAACTTTAAAAAATCAAAGTTTTTTCTGTGAGTTGAAAAAGCTCTTAGCTGGTGTGTAAGTTTTTGTCAACTAGTTTCTGTTTAGTTTTTTTGTATTTTTGTACTGTGTGTTTATAAAGCTGAGTACATTTTTCCGTATCTATCCTATAATTGAGACGCACATTTGGGGAGAGATTAATTATATGGAGCATTTCTAAATTAAATCTCTTGTTGTAGTTATTCTCTTCTTGTAGAATTTTCGTATCCTCAAAATTGGGTTTATGTCCACTAGTTGCACAGTGTGCTGCAAGTGCCGTTTTTTGCTCAATTGGTTTATTGACTGCTTTTATATCCGATTTGTGCGATGAAAGCCTGGTCTTCAATTTGGTTTTAGTGGTGCCAACATATTCCTTGTTGCATGGATTGGATCCGTTCCCGTTACAACTAATTTTATATATAAGATTTGATTTGTCTTCTTTGTCGATTTTTGATTTTGTTTTGCTAAATAATTGTTCGACCGAATTATTAGTTTCCCAGCAAAAAAAAATCGAAGTGGTGCAAAAAGAATAAGTGATTCACTACATACATAGTAGCTATATGTGCCGATCTTCATATTCCATAAGAAGCACTTTTATAAGCACTTCCAAAACTGCTAAAAAAATGCCAATAATAACAACTTTCACCAGTTCTTTCCTCAATGATTTATAAGTACCATTTTCATATGTGTTTACAAATGCAATTGAAAAGTACAAATTTGTGGCACTTATGTTAAGTATTGGATTTGTTTTGTTGAACATTTTTTTTTATAATTTTCTCTGATTTAATAAAAAGTTAAATTTTATAAATGAATTAACTTGATATGCCGCAAAAGCAAATTTGTTATGTAAATTATGTTATAAAAAAAAATACAGTTTCCAGATTTTTGTTAAAATTACCAAATGACTCAAGAAGTGCTAAAAAGATAACAAAAAAACTGTTAACCCTTAAAAAAGACAAGGGTTAAATATAACCAAAAAAGAGCTAAGTTGGTATTGCCGTTTGAAGGTATAAAAACTCTTCTAAAAATATACGATATCTGATTTAAAATGAGAGAATTACGTTTTTTATCCCTTCATTTTATTTATTGGATGTTTTTTTTTTACTACATGTATAAAAACATTTTTTATACCCTCCAACTACAGTATGGGGGTATACTCACTTTGTCATTCCGTGTGTAACGCTTCGAAATATCGGTCTGGGACCCCATAAAGTATATATATTATTGATCAGTGATCGATTCTAAGACATTTTAGCGATGTCCGTCCGTCCGTCCGTCTGTAGTTAACACGATGCAGTCCAAAATAAAATAGCTAGACCCTTCAAATTTGGCACAAATATGTCTTATGTTCCTAGGCAGGTTAAGTTCGGAAATTGGCCAAATCGGACCAGGGGGAAAAAAGTTCCCCCTTGAAAAACTAAACCAACCTCTAAAAAAATACACTTTTTTACATGTTTTTTTTGTATTTTTGTTAATTAAATGAAACATTTGGTATATTTATTGCGATAGGAAGGTGCTCTCAACGTCCCCCACTGACCCTATCAACCCCCTCCCCCCAAAAAAAAGAAACGCAAAACATCGATTTAATCTTAACAATTTCAAGTCTAAATATTACATAATAAATATTATACATTGTTAAACATATCGTTTTGGTTTTAATAATTATAAGTGTAAATACTAAAAAAAAACTCTTGAAATCAATCCCAAAAAGTCATGAAATATGTACTTATCAAGAAGTGATGAAAAAATCACTTCTAAATCACCATATAAAAATTACATAATCACATCCAAAATGCCAGGAAATATATACTTCTAAAGAAGTGATGAAAAAAGCACTTCCAAAAGGTCAAGTTATATTAACATCCCGATCACTACTTCAGAAGTTGTGATAAAGATGTTAATATATATGTACATACTAAACACTAGTGATATTGTGTGTCACGCCCATATAAAATTCATCAGTGTTTCAGCTGAAGAAGAAGTACATCTGGTTCATAAGTTGTGGTGAATTTTGTAGTGAATGGTAAGCTCTTTTTTTGCTGGGTTTAAACGCCAATATGTACTTTTCTCTATCATATAAGTCTGAATCCCTAAATCTTTCAGACAAAAAAAAAAAAAAAATTTACAAATCTACTAATTATATACCCGGCTTGTCTGAAAGATTTAGGAAAGATTTAGGAACTGTGCAACTAGTGGACATAAACCCAATTTTGAGGATACGAAAATTCTACAAGAAGAGAATAACTACAACAAGAGATTTAATTTAGAAATGCTCCATATAATTAATCTCTCCCCAAATGTGCGTCTCAATTATAGGATAGATACGGAAAAATGTACTCAGCTTTATAAACACACAGTACAAAAATACAAAAAAACTAAACAGAAACTAGTTGACAAAAACTTACACACCAGCTAAGAGCTTTTTCAACTCACAGAAAAAACTTTGATTTTTTAAAGTTTTTAAAGTAATTATATTTTTTAAAATAAATATATTTTAGTGATTTTTTTATTTGTATTTTTAATCTATAAATATACAAAGTAATACAATTTTATCATTATTTAAAAACATTTTTAATATCCACGCCCACAAAAGGGGGGCGGGCAAAAAAAAAACGATTTTGTTTATTTCCTTAGTCCAATTGCAGGACCTTGAACTTTTTCTGACATCAAATTGTTTCATTTGCTTAACAAAAATACAAAAAACCTGTGAAAATATGGCGTTTTTCAGAGGTCAGTTAAGTTCTATAAGGGGGAACTTTTTCCCCCCTGGTCCGATTTTGCCCATTTACGAACTTAAACTGCCTAGGACCAAAAGACATATTCCTGCCAAACTTAACGAGTCTATCTCTTTTATGTTGGACTGCATCGTGTCTTATACAGACGGACGGACGGACGGACATACGGACATTCTAGAAAAGTCTTAGAATCGATCATAGATCAATAATATATATACTTTCCGGGGTCCGCGACCGATATTTCGATGCGTTACAAACGGAATGACAAAGTGAGTATACCCCCATACTGTAGTTGGAGGGTATAATTACAAATTTTTAATAATTTGCTAAGTCCCGAAAAAATTCCGAAGAATGCAATAAAAACTCTTCTAATTGATAATGTATCCAATCTGATAAAATAATTTCTAATTTCACGTTTAAAATTCCAAAAAAATTCACCACATTTCATCTAATTATATAAAAATTTATCTAATTTTAACAGATAAGATATGATTTAATACAATTAGATAGACCCATTTTTGGGATCAAACTTAATCAAATTTGATATTATTTTATCAAAAATAATAGAATTTGATACAATCGTATAATATTCGATCCGCCAATTTTCGGATCAAAATTAATATGGATTTACATAAAAGCATATCTGTTCATATATAATTAAATATTGCGTCATATAACTTTTTTTTATTCGGGTAGACTCAATTTACGGATCAAAACATATCTGTAGCGCAATTCAATAACTTTTTAACGACCCGAGTAAAAATTTTAATATGGGGTCACATAAAATTATATAACGTTTGATCTGTCCTCGAATACAATTAGATATAATTTTATCCCAAAAATGGTGGATAGAATTTCATTAAATTGGATTTATTTATATCTTATTTTATTTATTTGTATATAGTTTGATACAATTTTGTCCGAAAATTGTCTCTATCTAATGGCATCAAATTATATGTGATTGGATACAATAAGATCCAATTATATCTAATTGTATAAAATTTTATCGGGTTATAGTGAATCTTTTTTTGGTTGAAATAACATACATCACAGGTCAACGATACATACACCAAATGAAGTTTGTGTACGCTTTGAACCAGAAGATGAAGTTTATCAAATTGTAAAAATACTTGTAAAATTTTTAAACTGTAAAAAAAAACTTAGAAAAATTTCAAACAGTAAAATTTTTTTTTTTACATATATGGTTATATATGACATCATCTAAGGAATATATAATTATATATTTAAAGCTCTCGAAAAAAATTTAAGTTAAGTTTAATATATAATTTTATATAATTAAAGGTGACGTAATATATATTTTTTTTATATAAAATGAAGTAATGATACTTGTGCCTTATATAATTTTATATAATAACATCAACCATATTTATTTATACCTGAATTATCATCAAATAATATATAATTACATATAACTCCATATGAAAATTAAGAAAATCTGTTAACTTATATGTAATCATATAATGTTTTATATGATTGGATAAAACTACATACGTCTATATATAATTGTTTTTACTCGGGGACAGAAATCGGTAGTTATATTGTCAAAAATCGTTAATTATCGACAATTGTCTTTAAAAGCGATTCTATAACATTTTTCTACCGAATTTTGTCGTTAAAGGTGGGTAAGTTGCTCGGTTTTCACGTGAAAATCTGTCAAACTCCATATAAAAAAAACATAAATTTCACACTGGCTTTACAAAGCGTAAAAATTTCGCTGAAGAGGTATTCTGTTCACTGGTGAAAAACCGGCAAAATAACCCGGTATATGTTGCATCAATACGTATCAACACTATAAGCAACATTTTTTTAAATTGTACAGACCATTTAAAAAGCGGTGAAATTTAACATTCAGATATAAAATGAAGTAATTTTAAATGTTTGGGACTGTAAATATTATTTATATCACATAAATTACCAAAAAATGTTAATTAAAGTTATTTTATGTATGATGACGCGCAAAACATAACCAAACATATGACTGTCAAATTTTCGCTACAAATTAATTGATGTTTCGAAACATTTTTTTCACCGGTGAACAACTTACTTAGCTTAAAGCTAAGTTGTTCACCGGTGAAAAAAAATGTTTCGAAACATCAATTAATTTGTAGCGAAAATTTGACAGTCATAAGTTTGGTTATGTTTTGCGCATCAGCATACATAAAATAACTTTAATTAACATTTTTTTGGAAATTTGTGCATATTTATGTGATATAATTAATGTTTACAGTCCCAAACACTTATAATTACTTCATTTTATTTCTGAATGTTAAATTTCACCGCATTTTAAATGGTCTGTACAATTTAAAAAAATGTTGCTTATAGTGTTGATGCATATTGCTGCAACATATACCGGGTTATTTTGCCGGTTTTTCACCAGCGAACAGAATACCTCTTCAGTGAAAATTTTACGCTTTTGTAAAGCCAGTGTGAAATTCATGTTTTTTTTATATGGAGTTTGACAGATTTTCACGTGAAAACCGAGCAACTTACCCACCTTTAAGGTGGGTAAGTTGCTCGGTTTTCATAAATTTCACACTGGCTTTACAAAAGCGTAAAAATTTCGCTGAAGAGGTATTCTGTTCACTGGTGAAAAACCGGCAAAATAACCCGGTATATGTTGCATCAATACGCATCAACACTATAAGCAACATTTTTTTAAATTGTACAGACCATTTAAAAAGCGGTGAAATTTAACATTCAGATGTAAAATGTAGTAATTATAAGTGTTTGGGCACAGACTAATACAGACTCGACATAAGTGACAGATGTCAAAAAAGTACACGCAAAAAAAAAATCTGTGTCAGATTGAGCAATCCTACTTGGTAAAATTTTTTTCATACCAAAAAAAAATTTTTACCAAATTTTTGTTAAAATTATGATTGTCGATGTTAAAGTAACATAATTAGTTTTTTATGTAAAATAACCAAGTAGCTTGCACAATAACGCAAATTACTTGCACAAAAATTTATCGAAAGAAAACAACAAAAACAAAAAACAAATACAGACCGCCATTTCATTTTGTATTTTTGTGTGCGTGCTTCGTTTATTTTTTGTGTTATAAAAACGTAAAAAGGAAATTGATAAATAAAATTAAAATAAATGAATAAATTAATAAATAAATATAAATAATTAGTTTTTTTAAAAGATAAATAAATGTAAGATAAAAAAATGCTAAAGTTAATTTTGGTGTCATAACTTAAAACACCATTCATTTAGCAAAACCAATGGAGTCCAGACGTTTGTTTCAATAAATTACAAATGGAATGATAAAGTGAGTATACCCCTATTCCGAAGACACCAATAAGGTTTAATAGATTTTTAGTTGAAAATTAGTGTTTGGTAATAATTTTCTATTTTTACAGGGTACTGCTAAATAAATTTTTGAAGCTATGGCGAATCCTCCACTACAATAAAGAGCGTGGGCACCAGTCCTCCCATTAGTTATACAATTAAAACCTAAAAACTCATTTATATAGCAAAGCCAATGGAGTCCAGACTTGTTTTGATGAGTTACAAATGGAATCACAAAGTAAGTGTTCCTCCTAACCAAAAGACCAATGGGGTTTACTAGTTTTTTAAATTAAAATTTTATGTTTTGTAATAATTTTCTATTTTTACAGGATGCTTTTAAATAAATTCGTGAAGCTATAGCGGAACCTTCACTTCAAGAAAAAGCGTAGGCAGCAATCACTGGTGAAAATGGTACATAAAGGGTCATTTGGTCGGCGGTAAATAAAATCCTACACAACATTTATTATATTAATATGGATTTATTCTGTGAAAATTTTAAATTCAACAAATATACAAATTTTTACAAAAATTTTATAGAAAATTTATTTTAGCATAAATGTGGTAATTTTTAGCATTATTTTTAGTCACCTTTTCTAATAATTTTGGTATATTTCACCATATTTCTTTTGGTATATTTTACCAAGTTTTTGCTTAAGTGTTTTGGCTAAATTACGAAAACTACTTCGTCGGTTGTAGTTTTAGCATATTTTTGGTAAAATTATGCCAGATTTTTGCTCACTCCGACACAAGTTTTTTTTTGCGTGTAGTCTTGAACCATATGGTTAATGTTTTCAAATTATTCTACGAATTAGGTTAGAAAGAGAAAGCTAATATAATGCGCCATTAGAAAAATGGATGCCAGATCGGTTTTTGTTGTTTCACTCACTCCTAAGTCGTAGAAAGTGTTGCCATGTTAGCGTAAAACGGACTAAAAACCGCTGTTTTCTCCTAAAATCGCTTAGTTTTTCCCCATTTTTTCTTGTAAAACTCTACTGTCGAGTCTGTATTTAGTCTGTGGTTTGGGACTGTAAACATTAATTACATCACATAAATTACCAAAAAAATATTATTTAAAGTTATTTTATGTATTCTGACGCGCAAAACATAACCAAACATATGACTGTCAAATTTTCGCTACAAATTAATTGATGTTTCGAAACATTTTTTTTCACCGGTGAACAACTTAAGGTATGAACAAGCCCGGCACGACTTTTTCCATACGATTTGACAGTTAAAAACCGTGACCGGCACGGCAAAAAATTAAAACTTATTTTATTTGTTCTCCGGGTTCTCTCATTCTCCCTTCCTCTCACACTCCAGGGTTGCCGCATTTTCACAACAAATTTTTATCTTTTCATTCACAATGGTGTAACGAACGTACAGTAGTGCCAACTTAACCACATTGAATATGTGGTTAGCGATTTTTTCCGTAAAATTACGCTTATTTTATTAAAAGTTAGCACCACTGAACAAACAAATGACATTTTTTGCCGTCGCCGTCCCCCGTCATTGTTTTGGGCCTATTTTCTCCGGCAACGGCAACCGTCCCCCGTGCCGTGCTTGTTCTGTTTCTACCATTACTTAGCTTAAGCTAAGTAAGTTGTTCACCGGTGAAAAAAAATGTTTCGAAACATTGGAAAAATAACCCGGTATATGTTGCAACAATACGCATCAACACTATTAGCAACATTTTTTTAAATTGTACAGACCATTTAAAAAGCGGTGAAATTTAACATTCAGATGTAAAATGAAGTAATTATAAGTGTTTGGGACTGCAAACATTAATAATATCATATAACTTACCAAAAAATATTATTTAAAGTTATTTTATGTATTCTGACGCGCAAAACATAACCAAACATATGACTGTCAAATTTTCGCTACAAATTAATTGATGTTTCGAAACATTTTTTTTCACCGGTAAACAACTTACTTAGCTTTAAAGGTGGGTAAGTTGCTCGGTTTTCACGTGAAAATCTGTCAAACTCCATATAAAAAAAACATTAATTTCACATTGGCTTTACAAAAGGTGGGTAAGTTGCTCGGTTTTCACGTGAAAATCTGTCAAACTCTATATAAAAAAAACATAAATTTCACACTAGCTTTACAAAAGCGTAAAAATTTCGCTGAAGAGGTATTCTGTTCACTGGTGAAAAACCGAAAATTTGACAGTCATATGTTTGGTTATGTTTCGCGCATCATCATAAATAAAATAACATTAATTAACATTTTTTTGGTAATTTACGTGATATAAATAATATTTACAGTCCCAAACATTTAAGGTGGGTAAGTTGCTCGGTTTTCACGTGAAAATCTGTCAAACTCCATATAAAAAAAACATAAATTTCACACCGGCTTTACAAAAGCGTAAAAATTTCGCTAAAGAGCTATTCTGTTCACTGGTGAAAAACCGGAAAAATAACCCGGTATATATTGCATCAATACGCATCAACACTATAAGCAACATTTTTTTTTAATTGTACAGACCATTTAAAAAGCGGTGAAATTTAACATTCAGATGTAAAATGAAGTAATTATAAGTGTTTGGGACTGCAAACATTAATAATATCATATAACTTACCAAAAAATATTATTTAAAGTTATTTTATGTATTCTGACGAGCAAAACATAACCAAACATATGACTTTCAAATTTTCGCTACAAATTAATTGATGTTTCGAAACATTTTTTTCACCGGTGAACAACTTACTTAGCTTTATAATTACTTCATTTTATATCTGAAGGTGGGTAAGTTGCTCGGTTTTCACGTGAAAATCTGTCAAACTCCATATAAAAAAAACATAAATTTCACACTGGCTTTACAAAAGCGTAAAAATTTCGCTGAAGAGGTATTCTGTTCACTGGTGAAAAACCGGAAAAATAACCCGGTATATGTTGCATCAATACGCATCAACACTATAAGCAACATTTTTTTAAATTGTACAGACCATTTAAAAAGCGGTGAAATTTAACATTCAGATGTAAAATGAAGTGATTATAAGTGTTTGGGACTGCAAACATTAATAATATCATATAACTTACCAAAAAATATTATTTAAAGTTATTTTATGTATTCTGACGCGCAAAACATAACCAAACATATGACTGTCAAATTTTCGCTACAAATTAATTGATGTTTCGAAACATTTTTTTTCATCGGTAAACAACTTACTTAGCTTGAATGTTAAATTTCACCGCTTTTTAAATGGTCTGTACAATTTAAAAAATGTTGATGCCACAGTACATGAGTAGTAGGTTCACAGAGGTGCATTTGATGTGTGTAAGTATTAGTGACAGCACACGGTGTAACTTTTGACGTTTCATACAAAACGTAAACAAAGAACATAAATACATACGCAAAAGCTCACACGAACAGGCACACTTACACTAGGCAGCGATGATAATTCTGTACTAAAAACCATACCACCATATTGGAAAGTACGCAATTAGCATCAGTGTTTGCATACTAGTCTGTACTGTGGTTGATGCGTATTGATGCAACATATACATAGAAAAGATTAGAAGGTACGCAGTGTTGTATTTGATGTATTTTCCAATATGGTGGCAAAATGCTTGTTCTTCCTCATCTCACACGTATTTAATATCAAATTAGATTCTTTGTTTATAAAAAATGGAATTTGTGTTTCATTTAATTACATTTATTATTTATTTTGCTGTATTCAACGTTTTTTTAACATAATACGCACTATTGATAATTTAAAAACTTTTTGTTTTTCTCTTTCGTTGTTGTTCTCCTTTATGTTGCATTGTTTTTATTAAACGTCAAAAGTTACATAATGTGCTGTCACTAATACTTATTCAAGCGAAATACGACTCTGTTTCATTTCTATTTTTTTCTATGAACATATACCGGGTTATTTTGCCGGTTTTTTACCAGTGAACAGAATGCCTCTTCAGCGAAATTTTTACGCTTTTGTAAAGCCAGGGTGAAATTCGTGTTTTTTTTATATGGAGTTTGACAGATTTTTACGTGAAAACCGAGCAACTTACCCACCTTTAAAGTTAACGAAAATTTTCGGTTCTCAATACAATTTCAAAATAAACAAATTTCAAATTAACTATTTTTGTCGTTAATTCTTGTCGATAATTGAAAAATTTATAGAATCACATATTCGTTAAAACAACCGACAATTCTCGTTAGTTAACGATATCGACAATTTCGTTAAAAAAGTTACTGAATCGCACTACTGAAGCAGATATGAATATATATGGAGTAGATCTGATTACATATATTTATATATAATCCATATATGTTTTTATCAAAGGAGATATGTTTTGATATAATTATTTTTTTACACGGGTAAGGTCATATTTCTTTTACTAATCATTACGATGATATTGTCAAAGTAACAATTTTCAATAAACTATTTATAAAGTTGTTTGTTTTAAATTAATTGCGTAAAGAAAAAATGGTGGCAAATACTTGACGTTTAGTAAAATGCCAAATTTGCCAAATACCCAACTAAAAAAGGCAAATTCAATCGTTATTGTGAAAACCCCAAATATTTTTGCAAAAGTGTGCATTTTTTTTTAGAAAAGAACACAAAAAATTCAAAGAATAAAAAAAATGTTACAAAATGCTACATTTTTTGCCAGAAAAGAAAACGCCATTAGAATATGAGTATTTTCCCCCAAATTTATGAAAAAAGTAAATGCTGGAAAAACCTTATATTTCCCAAATTCTTCTATTTCCCATACCCAGCAAAAAATAAACGAAGTGGTTCAAAAAGAATTAGAGGTTTCACTACATACAAAGTAGCGATAGGTGCCGAACTTCATATTCCGTAGGAAGTACTTTTAAAATCACTTACAAAAATGCTACAAAATAACAATAAAAACATCTTTCACCAGTTCTTTGCTTAATGATTTTGAAGAACCTGTTTTATATGTTCTTAGGAATCAAATCAGAACAACATATGAACTTCTTTTTCAACTGAAACAATTAGAACGAGGGTGATACACGAAGTATGCAATTTTTTCTACGTCCAGCTTCAAATAGATTTAGGTTTTGCAAAAATGGTGACAAAATTTGGTAATGACATTTCATTTCTCTTTATATAGAGTGAAAAAAATCGCAAAGACGAAAATCGATTATTGATAAATTTTTCAAATTTTATATCTTATATCAAAAAAAGTTGGTCCTAAATTAAATAAATACATTTACGAACTAAAGCGGATGTTGCTGCATCACATTATTAAAGATTGTTTAAGCTTTTTAGGAAATTGAGGTACACTCAAAAAAATACGTTAGTAGATTTACTAATTTTTTTTTGCTAATGCTAGTTAGCTAACTTTTAGCAAATTTTTAGTTGAGATTAGCATGTTAGCAAAAAATTCTTGTAAACTTCATTTAGCACATTACCAATTTTAAACAAACGTTGAACTAATTTCTTTTGCTAAGATTTGAAATTGAGTTGACAACATTTTTACAAGATTTTTTGCTAACGTTAGCAAAAATAAATGGTAAATTTTTTTTTTTTTTCAGAAAACTTAAAATGGCTCTATCTCGGAAACTAAGCCAGATAGAGCAAAATGGAGGGCATTTTTGGTTCTTAGAATCTCCATACTTTCGCGGGTCCTCTTCACATGTGTGGACCCTAATGGGCCCTAACTTTGGATCCAAAAAAGTTAGCATTCCCGAAAATTTTAAAATGCTCGTATCTCGGTAAATATTGCCGACACAACAAAAAGTCTAAAAGCATTTTTGTAGCCCTCAATACGTAGAACAAGACCGCAAAATAGTCAAAAGCTCTCCGAGTAATATTTTTTAAGTTATAGAGTTTTTTAATTCTCAAGACCCCAGTGGTCCCCTATAATCACGTATCTCAAAAACTAAGCAAGGTAGAGCGAAACGGACACAAATTTTGGATCAAAAACTATGACGATTTTTAAGGAACCCAACTAGGTCTAGGCCCATCGGGGTCTGGACCTATCGGGTCCGAACCCAATGGGGTCCTCAAATGTCAAAAAAAAATTTTTTTTGTTAACTAATTATTGGCAAAACATTTTTGCTAACTTTAGCAAAAAAAATGTGGGTTCAAAATCAGCAAATTTTCTTGTAGGTTTACAAGCTTCTTTTGCTAACTTTACAGTTTTTTTTTTTGAGTGTATAGGCTTGTGGTCAAAACAAACTTGTGAATTAATTCGCAGTGAATTTTTACAGTTTTGTGATCTCTATAACTACTCCTTTTTTTAATTAGAAGTATATATGTTAGATTATCAATGAAATTAATTTTTCTATTACGTAGGGTTTTTAAGATATTCGCGTTTTAATATTGAAATATATGGGTCTCCTCTGTAACGTATTCTTAAGTTGCTCAAACACAATAGAACTCGATTAAGTAAAAATAAGGCATCTTTATTCCAAATCTGGCATCCAAATTTTTCTATCGCGTACTGTTTTTGAAATATTGGCGTTTAAAAAACTCAAATTCTACTGTTACGCACTTATATTCTTTATAAATCACACTAAAATTTCAAACGCGAATATCTCAAAAACAGAACATGCTTCAAAATTGTGGATTGCAGATTTGGAATCAGGAGGTCCATTTTATATGAAATCAAATCCTATTTCGTGGAAGAAACGTAAGAATACGTGACAGTGGACCCCTAAAAGTGCTTTTTTACTTTTTAACAGCGAATATCTCAAAAACGGTACGTGCTAGAAAAATTTGGACGGTAGATTTGGAAGCAGGAGACCAAAATCTATAAGGACCAACTAGAAATTTCACTGGGAGGTTTTTGCTGTCGATCAGTGTTTTGAGTGTAAATATTACAAAAAAATACTAATGGAATTCACGTCAGAAATTTTAGTCTTGCAAAATTGCACAATGTCAAAATTGCAACTTTTTTTGCTTGTTTCTTTGTGAATAAAAGCAATTGTATTTATATTAAAATAAATTGCAAATCTTTTCTTGCAACTACGCATCATATAAAAGGTAATAGAAAAATAAAAATTTTATTAAAATTTTTTTTTAAAAAAAATGTTGCAATATTGCACTGTTGCAAGGGTCAAAAAATTCTGAAGTGAATACCCTGACTGTTTCAATCAATCTTACAAAAATAAGTGAAAAAAGAACTTCTAATTTAGAAGTTCTAAATCACCAAATAAAAATAACATAATCACACCCAAAATGCCAAGAAATATGTACTTCTAAAGAAGTGATGAAAAAAGTGCTTCCAAAAGGTCAAGTTATATTAACATCCGGATCACTACTTCAGAAGTTGTGATAAAAACACTAGTGATATATGTTATACTTAAGTGTCAATCTTTCGCCACTGAAAAGTGGCGATAAAAAGAACATGCTTTGTGTGTCACGCCCATATTAAATTCATCAATGTTTCAGTTGAAGAAGAAGTACATCTGGTTCATAAGTTGTGGTGAATTTTGTAGTGAATGGTAAGCTCTTTTTTTGCTGGGTAACTATGTATATTTTTTATTTA
>CAWUER010000100.1:0-122205 GCA_963921195.1 Pegoplata infirma
CTAACAGACATAAGGCTACGGTAGTGAATAGAATTTATATTTTTCACTCTGCTGGATCTTGAAAAAGTTAATCTCTTGTATAAATATTTAGGTTGTTTAGTAAAAATAAGCTTTTGTAAAAACAATAATGAACGAACTTTCAAAAGGTTTTCGAATGTTAAATTGTAGATCCTTTTTGAGTAATCAGAAATACTATCAAGACGTCTACGTGCAAAAACGTATCTCGCAATATTATTAAATGTCACATTAAGTTTTGATTCGCATACTGAGTCACAGTTTGCAAAGAGTTCACAGGCATATAAAAGTTTTGGAAGAAGGTACGTTTTAGCGAGTAGCATTCTAACTTTAAGAGGAGTGTAATATTGCGTTCTCGAAAGATTCCTTAACATTGATTCGATTATTTTTTGCGTGAGCGTGAGTGAGTGTGAGTCAAAATCCAATCACGCGCCCATCTCTAATCTCAACCCTTATAAACCGATTTGATAAAACTCAATATATATAAAAGAGACAATTCTAAGGTTGGGGTATTTCGGCTTACCGACCATATCTGTAATTTAGGGGTTCAAAACATGGGTAAAAAAATGGTGAAAAAATAGTTTTTTGTATTTTTCAGCCATTTCCTTCTAAGAAACTATATGATGTTTACATATGAGAAGAAAAGCTTTTTTATTGCCTATCCAACGATGGCATAAACTTGTTAAAATTCGGCTTCGCTAAATATTTTTTTCATGAAAATGTGCAATTTTTGGTGGGTATTTATGTGAAGACATATACCTACGATATCCATATGAATACGAAATAATCTTTATTAAAAGTCGACACATATTTTTGCTCTAGACGATATTCCTGTTAGTTCGGGAGTTATCGAAAATTTCCCGAAGTTCCACGGTGTTTCATTAGGAGACAACGAAATTTCTAAACACTTATGTGGCCGATTAGCCAAGAGACCCTAACCTTCAAATCGTCTCATTTATATTAATTTTAAGTTTCATGCAAATCGGTTCATAGAGTTGAGGTAATTCCCTTGGAAGTGCAAAATAAGTAAAGTCGTTTCAAGATAATCAAGTGCTGAGTATTCGGCTTAAGGGTACTATTAAGAAACACACTCAAAAAATTATGCCATTAACTGTTTGTAGTTAATTTAAAAAGTTTTCCGTTTAGTCGTTTTTAAAAGAAAAAACATTTGTTTGATGTTCAGTTTTTATTATTGACTACTTCTGTCCTTTGTTTCAAAAATAAAACACTAAAAAATAAAGACTTTCATTAACATTTAATCTTTAAAGTCATTTATTTTTATTCTGTAAGTAAAAACTACTGATTATTCTTTAAATTTTTAATGATTTGTGCAAGTCATTGTTTTTTTTTTAAATTGTTGGTATTTTTTAATGAGATATCATTAGTTTTTACCTACACAAGTAGGTTATTTTTTTGTAGAAAAAAATTCAAAAAATTATTTATAGAAATATAAAAACATGTTTGTATCAAGTGACTTTGGCACGATGGGTAGAGTGTCTGGTCAGAATGTAGTTGATTGCGGGATCGATTCCCCAAAATTTTATTAAAAATTTAAAAAATATTTCAATAGAAAATTGTAAAAAATAACCTACGAAATCATTAATTTTTAATGTTTTCGTAGGTTATTTTTTTGGAATTTGTTGGTAAAAATAACAGAACTATCATTAATTTTTAATGTTTTCGTAGGTTATTTTTTTTTTAATTTGTTGGTAAAAAAGAATGAAAAAAACTTAATTTTTGAATGTTATTTATTTTAGAAAATTTTGTCAACAGTAAAAAATAAATGTTGATGTTTGTTAAAACAAATGAATAATTACTGGTATGGTTTTCAATTGTTTATTCACTGGTTTTAAGTGTGTTTTTCATTTGTTTTCATCTAGAAAATATTTTGAGTGCACAAATAAAATTTGAGTTTTTCAAAAAGGGAGCAGATATTGAAAATAAAAGGATTTTTATTTCAATATTTCCGCAAATTTAATGTCTATAATTTAAAATCCTTAAAATATTTTTTTTATAGATTTTTGTATGAGCTTTCGATTAAAAAAAAGTAAAACTGGTAAGTTTTCAAAAGAAGTTCTATTTGTTTTAAACTTAAACTTTATTTATTAAAAAACATGCCACAATTTCATTTTTTTTACATGTTTAATAAATAGTTCCGAATTTTTCAGAGGTGTTTTTTTTTTTGTCTTTTTACAATAATAGGGTATATTACGTATGCATATGAGTAATTAAAACTCTCAAGAGACATTTAAAATACAAATGTGAGCGTGAGTGATCCCATTTTTAAGAGTTATTATTACTCATACGCATACGTAATATAAGTGCGAATACTTCGCAAATGATACCCTATTGAAACCACTATGGTTTTTCTGTAGTGGAACAGTTGGTGTGGAATGCCTCATATGTATGTGTGAAAATATTTCTACATGTAATTTTGTATGTGTGCATTTGCACAAGTTAATATGCGTATGTATATGTTATTCATTTAATACATCAAATTATAAATTTGTTTTAACATTTAAAATGGCAAGGAAGGATTTTCCACATAGATTATTATGTCTTATTCTTGAAAGATGAAAATAAAATTACTTTAAAACAAAAGTTTCTTTTCAATTTCCGGTGATTTGCTATGACTTTTAAAATGTATTGTGTTGTAAATTTAAGTAAAATTTTAGAAAAGGATTATATTGTTTAGTTATATGACGAACTCTATAAAGTTTTTGAAACACATAAATCAAGTAGGTTAAAATTGTTATCTTTCTAAAAGGAAATGTTAATTAAATAATTTCGGAGATTTTTCTGAAAGCGATATTTTCACAGAATTAATATGGACAGAATTAATATTGGGTGGGTCGTTTGCAACTTTTTCTTCGGATCTAAACGGTATACCTCATCGTTGATTACCGTTACCCCTAAAATACCGTTACCGATTAAAAACACTGTCAAATTTAGTGTTTGCAAAACGATTAAAATCGTAATCGTAATCGCGATTAATCGCACCAATTAATCGTAATCGTAATCGACAAAAAATTCATGCGATTACGATTAATCATTTGCTTTGAAATACACTGTTTTAAAACGATTTAAAAATATATTATTTTGGCCTACGATTCATTTAACTTATTTTCAATTTCTCTTTCCTTTTTTCTTGTTAAAGTAATTAAAATTTAAAGCAAAATTTTCATTTTCATCTAAGTAACCCCACAATTTTGTTTTTAAACTATGTAATCAAAAAGGGTTCGGCTGAATTTGGTCAAAAAATTCGGGCATTAAGATTTATTAAAAAACGTAAAATTTTCTCTGGTTGCAGACTGAAGACGCTCTATTTAAATTCCCTTATAAATTTTCACACAATCAGCTCTTCAGTGGTCATTGGCAGGTATTCTGACACGAAATTCGAAAGATTATAATTTTCGGGAGGCCCAAATATATACACTAGGGTGGTTTTTTATTTTATTTTTTTTTGGAATTTCGAGGAGCGCGCAGCGGATTTTTGTGCAATTTGATGTTAAAATAATTGTGTAAAAATTTGAGCTAAATCGGATAAAATTAACCCGAGGCGCAAGGAGGTCAAAGTTTCGAGAAAAAGCCAAAATGGCCAAATTTTGAAAAAACTTGAAAAAATGTAAATTTTGTTGAAATAAAAAAAACAAAATATTTTTCATTTAACTTTCTTGCAATAATACTCAGAAAAAATTATCTTTACTTTTTATGACGGCAGTAACACTTTCAAACATGAAATACAAAAATTACCATACATTTTGGGGGGTACCTAATATGAGTGTTTTCGATTTTTTGAAAATTTTATTAAACAAAAAAATTAAATCTTACTATTCTATAGCAATGGATTATTAAATACATCCTAAGGCTTAAATATTTAAAAAATTGGGAATATCCATCGACTCATTTTTTTTTTGGAGTCATTTGACTCCTTGAAATCCGCAAAACTCAAATGACTCCAAAAAAAAATTGAGTCGATGGATATCCCCAATTTTTTAAATATTTAAGCCTTAGGATGTATTTAATAATCCATTGCTATAGAATAGTAAGATTTAATTTTTTTGTTTAATAAAATTTTCAAAAAATCGAAAACACTCATATCAGGTACCCCCCAAAATGCATGGTAATTTTTGTATTTCATGTTTGAAAGTGTTACTGCCGTCATAAAAAGTAAAGATAATTTTTTCTGAGTATTATTGCAAGAAAGTTAAATGAAAAATATTTTGTTTTTTTTATTTCAACAAAATTAAAATTTTTTTAAGTTTTTTCAAAATTTGGCCATTTTGGCTTTTTCTCGAAACTTTGACCTTCTTGCGCCTCGGGTTAATTTTATCCGATTTACCTCAAATTTTTACACAATTATTTTAACATCAAATGTCACAAAAATCCGCTGCGCGCTCCTCGAAATTCCAAAAAAAATAAAATAAAAAACCACCCTATTGTACATGTGTTAATACCCAAGGTTATCATTTAAGAAATATTTTTTTTAATAGATCGAATTAGAATAAAAATTTATTTTATATATATTGAAAAAAAGTGGGCTAGGACAATTTTTCTTTCCGAACAATTATATGGACTATTACGAACATTTAAAACCAAAAAATTAGCCACATCGATCCAGTCGTTCTCAAGAGTTTGCAAATTTTAATGATACTGAGAAATGTGCGCTTTGAAGTGGGGGAGGACAATAATTATTTCCGTAAAATCCTTATCAGAACAATAATGATCATTAAAGACAAAATTTACCAAATCAGGCCAGTTGTTCTTTGATTTTAGATGTATTGAAATAAGTGGACAATTTTTCTTACCGTAAAAACCTTAGTTGTACTGTCACGAACATCAAAAAATACTACTAATGGCCAAATGGCCCTGCCGTTCTTCTATTTTAAATATATCGAAATAAAATTGGGCGTAAAAAATTTTTATTTCTGTTTAGACCTAAGTTGGACTTTGACGAACATTTAAAAAAAAAAGTTTAGTCATGTTGATCCAGCCGTTCTCCAATTTTAGATACATCGAAAAAAGAGGCGAAAAGTGGATGGAATTTGTTTTCCGAGAAATCCTTAGACGAACATAAAAAAAAGACGAACATTTACAAAAAAAATATTATTCAAATCGGTCAGTTCTCAAGTGATGCGATTACCAACGAACTACATTTGAGTTTTATTTATATTTTATTATTCTATATTTTTTCTATGGAGTAAATTTTATATACATTGAAGAAAAGAGTGGGTGGACAACTTTTCTCACCGTAAAAATCTTATTTGAATTTAACCTACTCGGTCCATCCATTCAAAAGTGGGCGCAGAATTGGAAAATTGTTCTTTCCGAAAAACATTAGTTGGGCTATGACGAACATTATTAACAAAATTAGATAAATTGATCCAGACATTTCATGATTTAAAATTTATGTATCAAGAAGAATGAAGGTAAAAGTAGGCGTGGAAAATTTTTCTGTACTTAAAAATCTGTTGCGGACTATAACCAAATCGGTCTAGCCGTTAAAGATCTTTCAGTACATTGAAAAAAGTGGGCATGGGAAATTTTACTATCCTTAGTTGAATTATATAGAACATTTTCAACAAAAATTAGCCAAAGTAGGTGTGGTCACTTTCTTTTTTCGTGAAAAACAAAATTGGAATATGGGTAAAATTCATTAAAAAAAATTAGTCAAATCGGTCCAGCCATTCTCAGATTTTAGATAAATTGAAAAATGAGGCTTTGAATTGGCCGTGGTCGATTTTTCTTTCAAAAAACTTTTATTGGGTTACTACGAACATTTAAATCAAAAATTACGCAAATCGGTGCAGCCGTTTTCCGATTTTAGATAAATCGAAAAAAGTGGGCGTGGTCAATTTTTCTTTACGTAAAAACCTAAGTTGGACTATGACGAAAATTTCAAAAAAAAAAATTGTCCAAATCGGTCCAGCCGTTCTCAACTGATGCTGTTACCAACGAACGACAATTGATTTTTATTTATATAGATTTATTTTCGAATATTTTAATCGTTAAAATAAAAAAAAAACAAGTAAGAAAATTATAGTCGGTCAAGACCGACCATATAATACCCTACACCAGAGTTTCGCGGAAAATGGGTCCCATGGACCGATTAGATCTATGTGTTGTAAAATCTTTAATAAGTGTAAAAAACACTCACAAATCAAATTTGAGTGAAATAGGCTTCTATTTGTTGACAATAAACCGCTTTAGCTGAATATCGGGCGAAATTTTCACAAGGGGCCTGAGTCCAAAACTGGTCCGATTATTATCAGGTTTGATAAGATTATTTAAGTACGCGTTTAACATACACAAACAAAATTTTAATTAAATATTTTCTATTTTCATGAAATTTGAGACATTTATGTGAAAATCGGGACGGTGGTTTGTATGGGGGCTACAAGAAGAACTGGTCCGATTTTTTTGAAATTCGGAATGGTGATTTGTGAAGACAAAACATGTTTACCTTCCAAATTTCAAAGAGACACCTATTATAATACGGTTATTAGAGTCATTTGAGCCAAAACTAAAGAGGACCTTTGTATGGGGGCTAGGTCTAAATATGGACCGATTTTTTCCAATTTCAATAGGCTTCGTCCTTGGGCCAAGAGAGGCTTAAGTTTTAAATTTTAAGTCAATTGATTAAAAATTGCGACCTGTATCGTGTTTACACCGTTTACATGGACAGACAGACGGACGGACGGACAGACGGACGGACGGACATCGCAAAATCGACTCAAAAAGTGATTCTGAGTCGATCGGTATACTTAAAGGTGGGTATAGGACCAATATTTCGGGTAGTTACAAACATCAGCACAAACTCATTATACCCTGTACCACAGTGTGGTGTAGGGTATAAATATTACTTTAAATGCTTTTGTTTCATTAAAATTTTAAAAAAGAAAGAAAAAAAGGGAAAGAAAAGGAGAAAAGAGTTCATGAAAACTTACAGTAAATGAACAATTTCTTTAGAAAATGTATCAGAATTTGAAAGTATTTTAGTGTGAAAAACCATCCAGAATCTAAAAACTATTGGAAAAGTGTTTCAAAATCTTTTTTTTTTTAAGGAAAAAAAGCTTTATGTTTTTTCTAAAGAAAATAATATCATTTTAAAATTTCTCTGTATAAAATATATCTCAGAATCTGAACATTTTCTGTTGGGGGATTTTCTAAGAATCTGTTATTATTTCTATACAAAATGTGTTTCGGAATCTGTAAATTTTTCTACACAAAAAAAGGTTACGAAACAGGAGAAAGAAAATTGCTTAAGAATCTGTGAATGATTTTAAAATATGAGAATCTTTATATAAGAAAAGTGAAAAGTTTCTAAAGAAAGAATGTCTCAATCTCATGTTTGAGGCATTCCACACCAAATGTCCAGCGAAAAAAACATGTGTACCGTAAATTTTTGAATAGGTTGTATGGATAGGTAGTATGGATAGCGTGGTCAAACATTGGAAAAATAGTCAAATTTGTGTCGAGTTGCCTAGATTAAATATTTATCAAACGGAATGCACCACAATCTCAAAAATTTACATTCTTTGTAGTTCTGTATGGGCTATCGATTACTATTTTTTTTTTTTTTTTTTTTTTTAATTTTCAGATCTCGTTCCATTTTTCCATTTTTTAAAAAAGTAAATTTAACAAAAATCACGCCACTTTTTTTTTTAATTTATTTTTTTCTTAAAATGCATTGGCGGACCAAAATTAATCAATGAAAACTTTTTAAATATTTTTCCCATAATGTGATCAATATCGGTGATGAATATTTATTCTGAATAAAGGCTTAAATATAATGTAATCAACATTCCGCGAATTCTGACATCAAAAGCGGTGAAAACAAAAAATACTTTTTTTTTACAAAATACACTACGATTGTAAAATTTAACCGGTTGTAGGGAGGCAAAGACAGACTTCAAATTTTTTTTATTATTTTTCCCATTATCAGCTCTGTAATACGCATCCTTTTTTCGCTATTACCAAGCGAAATTCCACAAAGAGACCATTTTCGGGAGATGCTATTTTTTATGGAAGATTCCAATTGTAATTCGAAAATGATCAATAGAAATTCAGTTGATACTTTTCGAATTACAATTGGAATCTTTGAATTACAATTGTTCTTTTACAAATTACAATTGATCTTTTTCGAATTACAATTTATCTTTTACGAATTACAATTGATCTTCTTTGAATTACAATTGATCTTTTTCGAATAAAAATTGATCATTGATTAGAATTAAAATCTTCGAACTGCAATTGGATCAAAATCTATGTAAACTAGTGTGTTCAAACCAGGCACGTACCCAGGAATTTAATTTGGGGGGAGGGGGGGGGGGGGTGTGGTGTTGAAATGTGGTGTTATTGAATGAGAAAACTTAAAGATTCTGAGACATTTTTGTAAAGAAATTTTTTTAAATTCACAATAGTTTTTATCGGTAAAAATTTTCCAGTTTTATTTAGATATTTAAAAAAAAAACTAACACTTTGATTAATTTTTTGTGTAAAAAAGTTTCAGATTCAAAGAAGATGTTTGAATTTAAAAATTGTCCAGTTTGGTTAAACTTGGAATTACAAAAGCTTCAAATTAGTGTAGACGACACAATTTTCTATGCATATTTTTTTAAACATTATTTTCCAAAATAATTCTCAAACGCTTTAATAAATTTCGTAAAAAAATCTCTAATAGAATAATATTCATGATGCATAACTTAGATCAGTCGCAATTACCTTTTAGAGGTGTCCTATTCACTACATTAAAAGTTTTCGAATTTTTTACATTTTTTTCAATCAAAAATTTTTTTTTGTATTTTTTCAGTATTTCGAAATTTTCAAAATAAAACCCTTCGTTAGGTTAGCGATAAATAAAAAAAATATACTCAGCCTTTTTTGGTAACAAACGTATATTTTGTCTTAAAAATTTTATGTGGCCAAATCATTGCGTGAGGTCCCGGGCCCCTAGGGCCTCCCCCCTGCGTACGTGCCTGGTTCAAACCATTTTAGAACTTATATGGCATTCACACTGCGACCTTAAACAACCCAGTCAGAAAAATACAATCGCAAAAGCGTTGTGAAACCGTTGTGGACGGCTGTACGAGCGTTCTGTATACCAACTTCAAAGCGCCTTCAAATAATCCGAATGATAACATCGATCTACGCTAGGTTTAAAGCGTTTTAAAAGCGATGTAAAAAAGTGCTTTGAGAACGTTTTTTTTAAAGTCATTAAAGCGCTTTAGAAACCCAAAGTAAAGAATTTCTGTTTTAGTTCGGGTATAATAATTTGTTTGTTACAAAGTGAAATCTGAAAAAAAAAATTTCTACTCCAAAAAACTTAGAAAATTTTTCAAAAAATTTTCGAAACTTATTATATAAATATAAATTAAAAAAAAAAAATTCTAAAAACATTTTTGATATTTTTTTTTTACTTAAAAAACAAAAAAAAAAAAATGTTATTTAAAAATAGTTTCGGAACTTCGAAATTTTCTTCAAAAAAAAAATCTAAAGAACTTTTAAAACGCTTTTCGAATACGCTCGCAAAGCGTTAAAAAAAACGCTTTGAGATTGCCTTTTTTATGTTATAGTGCTTTCAGAACTCTTTTCAAAAACGCTCGCAAAGCATTTGAAAATAGCGTTTTGAGAACGCTTTTTTTTGTAACAGTGCTTTCAGAACTCTTTTTTTTTGGAACCGTTGTCAATTTGTGTTGGGAAACATAATGGACACAGAACAAAGACTATTTTAAACATCTCACTCTTGAACACTTCAAAACAGCAAGTGTGAATGCCATATTAGGCCGCATAGAAAAATTTTTCCCCGATATTTTTTAAAACCTACAACAATTTTCTGTTTATAAAATTAATTAATATTACTTTCTTTTATTTTTAATTTATGTAATGCAATAAGTAACATTTGTAGTTGTGGTCAAATCATACATCTTAAATTTCAACAATTTGTTAAGCAACACTTGTTTTTAATATCTTGTGTCAGTAGAAAATTTAAATATTTCATACACTAAAAAAATACAATAAAAAAGCGCATGCATTTTATGGTCTAAAATTTAATAAACAAACTCATATTTCATACATGCTAAATGAGGTCTGTTTTTATTATTATTGCGTATTATAAGTTATACATTAGGATGGCTCCTTTATTTAACTTTTCTATCAATTCAATCACATTCTTAAAACTGTGGTGAACCAATACGTTAAATAGAACTTTTCGGTTTTCAAGACAAAAAAGGAGCCCAAAGACATTGCCCTACAGCTCCAATATTCCGACTACAACGATTTTGAATTTCGAAAAAAAGGTAAATTTGCTCAACCTTATTATACAAGGATGTGTGTTTACAACAAACTCATTTTAAAAAGTTCTATACCTATTGTTTGACTTTTTTTTTTAATGGGAAGAAATGCAATTGTGACAATTGCAACCAAGTGGAAATGCATGTTTTACACGTTTATACACATAGTATGAGCATACCTACGTACAATATTCCATAAAAACATTCATTCATCCATCCATCCATGGTCATTTAATAATAACACGCAAACTAGGACAACATTTAACCCGCAGAAAATATATTAAGAACAAAATAATAACAGCAACAACAAAAAAGTAAGTTGCAGACAACAAGAAAAACATATGCAACACATGCATGCCACAAGCATAAGGGTTGTATATTAGGATGGAGAAAATTTAGCTTTTTTTTCGAATTTCGCAAACGTCGGGGCCGGGAAAGTTGCCTCTTAGGCTCAGTATTAACTAGGGTGACCATTTTTTTCTGAACTCAAATCAGTACGCCCAAGTTTTTTTTTTTTAAAAATAACTCTCTGAAAATTATTTTCTATGAGAAAGCACTGATGATTTTTTCAACACTCAAAAAATGTTGGTTAAACTAACTTGGGTTTAATTAGTATTTATGTAAAAACAACTGTAAAAAACAACTGCCGTAAACTGTTGTCTTTATTTTACAGAAAACTTATGTGACTTGAAACAACTTAATTTGAATAATTTGATTGTTTAAGTCTGAAAATATAACAAAAACCCACATGTTTTGAGAAAAATAAAGTCCCTCAATTCGGAGTGCGTTTTCCCTTAAGTTTCAATAAATTCTGATGACACTACCTCATCGAAAATATCAGAATCATTTGCATTCATGCAATTACATCATCCCTTAAACTTTTCGTTGTAAAAAACCTCAAAGATTCTGTACGCCTTTTTTTATAAATATATGAAGATCAAAATATCCTTATGCTCAGAAATATTTTTGCGTTAAGGAACCCTTGGTTCACAAACTTTAAGCTCCTTAGAATTAACTCATTATAAATTACCTCATTGTCAAACTTTTAAGTTTTAAAAAACTACTCTGACAACTCGAATTTCAAAATTTTTGTATAGAATTTTCAAATAAAATATTTTTTTATGTTAAAATTAGGATTGCCAGACGTCCCGCATTTGGCGGGATTGTCCCGGTTTGTGTCAACGTTTCCAGCGTCCCGCGCCGGATTTTTAAATTCCCGCTTTTTTAAGCGTCAAAAAATTAGACGCCGCAATTTACTTGTAGAAACATTTGCTGCTTTATTAGAATTTTTTAGTGATGTAAAAGTGCATATGAGGCATTCCACACCAAATGTCCCGCTACAGAAAAACATGTGTCCCGTAAATTTCTGAATAGGTTGTTTGGATAGCCCTATATGGAACTAAGAAAATTTCGTTTTTGGTTTTTCTAATTTTCAAAAACTGGGCTTAGAAGGCGTGGTCAAATATTGGAAAAATTGTCAAATTTGTGGCGAGTTGCCTTGATTAAATATTTATCACATTAAAACGGAATGCACGATTGTCTCAAAAATTAACATTCTTATATAGTTTTGTATGGGCTATCGAATAAAATTTTTTTCTTTGGAAAATTTTCAGAACCCGTTCTGAAATTTTCCATTTTTTAAAAAAGTCAATTTATCAAAAATCCGGCCACTTTTTTTTTCTTCATTTTTAATTTTTTTTTTTTTTAAGTTTAGATGTTTGTCCAGCAACACAAAAAAATTCAGAAAAACATTTTTTGTTTTTTTCGAGAAAATCGCCTTTGAATTTTAAATTTCATAACAATTTTGTAATTTGCTTGTATTTTCTTGTATTATCGTTGCGAATGAGTATTATTAATTGCATGAATATTACATGAATATTATTGGACAAACATCAAAGTTAAAAAAAAAAATTAAAAAAAAAGAAAAAATAGTGGCCGGATTTTTGATAAATTGACTTTTTTAAAAAATGAAAAATTTCAGAACGGGTTCTGAAAATTTTCCAAAAAAAAAATTTTAATCGATAGCCCATACAAAACTATATAAGAATGTAAATTTTTAAGATTGTGGTGCATTCCGTTTTAATGTGATAAATATTTAATCAAGGCACCTTGTCACAAATTTGACCATTTTTCCAATATTTGACCACGCCTCCTAAGCCCAGTTTTTGAAAAATTGAAAAACCAAAAACGCAATTTTCTAAGTTTCATATAGGGCTATCCATGCAAGCTATTCAGAAGTTTACGGTACACGTGTTTTTTTTTCGCTGGACATTTGGTGTGGAATGCCTCATATGTATTAGCTTCCGCAGCACCGAAAATTGTAAAGCTTAAGCGAGTGAAATAGATTTGACTCTTTTCGTACGTTAACTACAAAGCCAAATACATCTAATGGCAAAAAGTAAAGTGGACGAATTAATGAAGGCTGCATTTCTGGCGATTACCGGAATAATGCGGTGGGTCCGAAAAACATGTTGATGTTGCAAATTATAAGAAACTATGCCAATATTTCAAAAACTAATCGATTAAGAACAAAATGGCAAATAAATGTAGGCATCATCGGAAACTATACGGGCTTAATTTTAATGTCCCGAAAATTTTAAAATTTGTTATAAATACTTCTAAAAATAGCTGATCCAGAAAATAGTGACCACATTCAAGGTCTGATTCAGTTTCGGGTTTTCACTAGGTTTAGAATGGGTTTTAAGAAAAAGAAAAATATACTAAAATCAAGGTTACTCTAAAAACTCTTCTGAATTTTAAATCTCTGTTCATAAAAAAAATTGTTTCAAACTGCATTATTTTGGTCCCGCCAAAATGTTTAAAATCCCGCCATTTTCGTAGTTTTTTTGTGTTTGTACCGCTTTTTGGAAATAAATTTCTGGCAACCCTAGTTAAAATGTTCAAAAATCAGTAGAATCTGTACATATTTAAAAAAAAAAAACAGTACAAATCAGTACAACGTTTTTTGATCAAAACACGTGATCAAAAATCAGTATATGTACAGATCAAATCAGTACGAATGGTCAGCCTAGTATTAACACACAAAAATATTGGACCTGTAGGAAAATGACCTTTGGGTTCCCCTTTTGACTTGAAAATAGGAAAGTTCCTAGAAAAGTAAAAAATATAACTTTTTGTTTTTTGCTTAAAATATTTGTTTATATTCGGACATTACTGAAAAAATGTTTTTAAGGTATTCTTTTTTTTTTGCCTGTACAAAAAAAATTTAAAAAAAAAAATGCTCTTCAAAAATAACTTTTTTTTTAATAATTTCAAATTGGATTAAAGGCTCAATTAAGAAACAATAAAATTTGCTCCACCCTATTGTGTATGTTGTACATTCATATTCACCAAGTACATGTTATTAATTGCAAACTAACTTAAACAGAATGCATTTTCTCTCCAGCGTTAATGTTAAAAAGCCTACGCAATATTTGGTTTTTTTTTTTTTGTAAATTTATTTTGAACCAGTTTTATTTTAATATTTTACTTAATGATTATTCATTATATAAAGTGCATCTTTGGCACTTATAGATTTGTTTACCATCTAAATAAGAACGGAGTAGTGTACTATGCACAGTGTTTTGTATTCTCACATTTTTGGAATTAGCTCGGCTATTCAGTAAGTACTTGACTGATTTTAATGAAATTCATATCGAATCTAGCTAACGTAATTTCGAGCTTAAGATCTCTGTATACCTCAACAACAAAATATTAAACAGATGCCTCGGAAACATCCCCCGAATTTGGTGGCCAAAATTGGATTTCCAACTAAGATTTACACCGCAAATACAAACAAAATCGCGTAGGTAATGAAATCCGAGATCGAAGATGGAGATGGATAGGCCACACATTACAACAACCGGCTACACTCAAAAAAAAAAACTGTAATGTAAGCAAAAAAAAAACTTGCAAACCTATAAGAAAATTTGCTGATTTTGAACCCACAATTTTGTTGGTAAAGTTAGCAAAAATGTTTTGCCAAAAATTACCCAGTCAGAAACTGCCAACCGTTCCAAAGAAAAAGTCTCGGCAAAGCACTTTATTTTTTGTGTAGAAGGTGTATGAATTCGATTTTTCTATTTAAATCCGTTCAAAGTATACATTTTTTATTAAAATTTATTAATTTTCATAACAATTGGAATATTTTTTATTTCCCTGTAGGATAAGTGGCCGGTCCTTGATAGTTCTCATGATATGTCACTTCAGCGACGTATCCAGGAATTTGAAAACAGGGGGGCACAACTTTGAAATTTTTTTTTAGTCAACGCCGATTTAACTATGACTACACCTCCTATTTACCCCCTATTTAACCCCTATTTAAACCCTATTTACCCCTTATTGCTTCACGTAAGAGGCATAAGAGAGAGCCATAAAAATGTCTGTTTTGACAGATTTTTCTGCTGACTCGACCTAGATTATCCAGACAGAAATTAAAAAACCGCGTCTGCTAAAATCAGCTGATCCTTATATGGATCAAAATGGAGATAGGGCCTTGGTATATTTGGAAAAAATGTTTGAGATGGAAAATCAATGCGGGTCGTTCTCACATTTTATCTCTTTTTAGGCGACTCCTGGACAGTTGTGGGGCTTTTTCTGTTGAGCGTGTAGGTGTAAAAATTCACAAAAAGCCCCACAACTGCCCCAGAGTCGTCAAAAACTGGGTAAAATGTAAAATTTTGTCACCCTAACCTTTTTCACAAACATACCTAAGCCCTATCTCGACTCCCTATAGGGGTTTCTAAACGAAAACAACATTTTAATAAAAAAATTTCCTACCGCTATAACTTTCCCAAGAGTGCCTCTAGTCAAATGTATGACTGACCCCCATTAGTTTTTCAACCCGAACATTTTTTTAGAACACACTTACCCTCTATCTTTAACCCTTAAGGTGATCCCCTTACAATATTTGTTTTTTTTATAACTTTGTTTTATAAATCCGCTCCTACCGCCCTCACGGGGCCTCCTAGAAGGGTAGAAAGCAAGGCCGACCCCCCTTAGCTTTTACCTCACAACATTTTTTCTGAACATACTAGTAACCTATCTTCAATTCCTAAAGGTGTTTTCATGCAATATTTCATGGCATTATGTAAAATTTCTTAAAGAATGGGATATATCTCATGGAATAGGCAATATCTTATGGAATGGACGATACTTATTTTTAGCGTAATTCTCATTTTTGATGAAATTTTTTTATCTTCACCAATTAAAAGCATTTAAACAGTTTAAATAATTTAAAAATCGTAAATTCGTAGATTTTCGTAAAAATCCGCGAGCGCGACCTTAAGATTTTATTTTAAAAATCCACAAAAAAAAAACGAAATTTTTTTTCATTAAAAGGAACAAATTAAGGGGGTTAGACCTAAAAAAAAAAGAAAAAGGTTTTCTTTCTAGGCCCTCTAATGTATACAATTTAGATAAGTCCCATTTTTTATACCCTCCACTTAGTGATAGAGGGTATATATAAGTTTGTCATTCCGTTTGTAACTCATCGAAATATCGGTCTGGGACCCCATAAAGTATATATATTCATGATGCCCGATCGATTTTAAGACATTCTAGCTATGTCCGTCTGTCCGTCTGTCCGTCTGTCCGTCTGTCCGTCTGTCCGTCTGTCTGTCTGTTGAAAATGCTCTCGCGGACAAAATATTGCACAGAGATGACTGAAACGTAACATATATATTGGAAGTTCTCCCGAGAAGTTTGGTATTGCATTTGAGCGATATCGGTTCAGCGGTTCAAAAGTTATGAACGAAAATGTAAGCACACCTCAAAAATTTCAGTACATTCAACATAACCTAAAAATACAAAATGCTTTAATTCGGCTTCTGGTTGACATATGTGAACATAATTGAGCACCAAATGGTATTTAAACAAGTACGAACATATTTTTTGACAAAAAAAGAAAAAAAATCGCGGATTTTTTTTTTACCAAAATTTTTTTTCGCGGAAATTTTTTTTCATTTTTTTCAAAAGTAATTTCCTTTTAAATAAAGTTGTTTGCAATAATCTTTTTGAAATTGTGGAGGGTATCACTACATTCGGCAAGGCCGAATTTAACTTTTTTACTTGTTTATTCTAAAAGTGCTATAATAGTACCATATTTTTTGTTTTTAAAGCGCTTTCAAAGCGCTTTAAAAAAGCAATGGCATACCATATACCGTGGTTATCATTTTGGACGCTTGGAGCAGTGTTGCCATATATCAAGATTTTCCTTTTTTTGCAAGTTTTTTGAGGTGCTAAAAAGATTTCAAGATTTTTTCTAAAAAAATAAATTTTTTGGAAAATAATAAAGTTTTTTCAAGTTTTTCTTAATTAGTTAAAACATATAAAAATACCCGAAATATTGGTCGTAGACCAAGCTTTTAGTATACCGACCGATTCAGAATCACTATTTGATTTGACTTAGCGTGTCCGTCCTTCAGTCTTTGTAAACGGTTACAATTAAATACATCTTTATTCTATGAAAATATGAGATATTCGATTACAATTTTGTTTTTAGTAACTTGGTAACCTTATTAAATCAATTTAAAATCAGAACATTCTTTGACTTGGTCGCCATATGAAAATTCCACACGATATTCACTTAATTCTGTAAGTTGCCAACAAAGAATAATTTTTCTCTTAAATTGTTGCACTAATAAAAGATTTTACCACATATATGAGGCATTCCACACCAAATGTCCCGCTACAGAAAAACATGTGTCCCGTAAATTTCTGAATAGGTTGTTTGGATAGCCCTATATGTAACTAAGAAAATTGCGTTTTTGGTTTTTCAATTTTTCGAAAACTGGGCTTAGGAGGCGTGGTCAAATATTGGAAAAATGGTCAAATTTGTTGCGAGTTGCCTTGATTAAATATTTATCATATTAAAACGGAATGCACCACAATGTTAAAAATTTACGTTCTTATATAGTTTTGTATGGGCTATCGACTAAAATTTTTTTCTTTGGAAAATTTTCAGAACCCGTTCTGAAATTTTCCATTTTTTAAAAAAGTCAATTTATCAAAAATCCGGCCACTTTTTATACCCTCCAACCACAGTATGGGGGTATACTCACTTTGTCATTCCGTGTGTAACGCATTGAAATATCGGTCTAGGACCCCATAAAGTATATATATTATTGATCAGTGATCCATTCTAAGACATTCTAGCGATGTCCGTCTGTCCGTCCGTCCGTCCGTCCGTCTGTGGAAGACACGATACAGTCCAAAGTAAAAGAGCTAGACTCCTGAAATTTGGCACGAATATGTCCTATGGTATTGGGCTGGTTAAGTTCGAACATGGGCAAAATCGTATCAGGGGGAAAAAAGTTCCCCTCTTAAGAACTAAACAAACCTCTAAAAAAAGCAATTTTTTATAGGTTTTTTGTACTTTTGCTTAGCAAACGAAACATTTTTATGTCAAAAGAAGTTCAAAGTCTTGCAGTTGGATCCAGGAAGGTTGTCTCCAATCAACGTTACACCCCCCCCTGACGCCCCTGTTTTTTTTTTTTTTAACGTGTTGGAGGGTATAAAAGATTCGGCACAGCCGAATTTAACACTCTTACTTGTTTTTTCTTTTTTATTTATTTTTTTAAAAGTTTAGATGTTTGTCCATCCACACAAAAAAAATCAGAAACACGTTCATCTTTTTTTTCGAGAAAATCGCATTTGAACTTTAAATTTCATAACAATTTTGTTATTTGCTTGTATTTCTTTTTTTTAAAGTTGCGAATGAGTAATATTAATTGCATAAATATTCGTCATACGCTCTGTTGACACAAGAAAATACAAGCAAATTACTAAATTGTTATGAAATTTAAAATTCAAATGCGATTTTCTCGAAAAAAACGATGAACGTGTTTCTGATTTTTTTTGTGTGGATGGAAAAACATCCAAACTTTAAAAAAAAAAAAATAAAAAAAAAAAAAAAAGTGGCCGGATTTTTGATAAATTGACTTTTAAAAAATGGAAAATTTCAGAACGGGTTCTGAAAATTTTCCAAAAAAAATAATTTTAATCGATAGCCCATACAAAACTATATAAGACTGTATATTTTTGAGATTGTGGTGCATTCCGTTTTAATGTGATAAATATTTAATCAAGGCAACTCGCCACAAATTTGACCATTTTTCCAATATTTGACCACGCCTTCTAAGCCCAGTTTTTGAAAAATTGAAAAACCAAAAACGCAATTTTCTAAGTTCCATATAGGGCTATCCATATCACCTATTCAGAAGTTTACGGTACACATGTTTTTTTTCGCTGGACATTTGGTGTGGAATACCTCATATGTAGATCCAATCCGTCATATATTGTCGAGCATGCACCGGTGTTTGATATTAGCTTACTGTGAACAATTTTATGAGCCTTCATAAGTTATGACTCTTTTAAGGCTCCAAAAAATTAATAGAACGCTCGACATTTGGATTCCTGAAAGATTCATGTTTGACTCTCAATTCTGGATATGTAAAAAATTCAAAATATGTTTTTTTGAACATTCATAAAAGAGTCAGGAAAGAATACGAACATATATTTTTCAGAATCTTTTATGAGTCATATAAGGCCCCTGTAGGTTAGTTGGGTTCGATTCCCACTAAACCCTTGGTCGATTTCGATACAACGAGACGACGCACAGTGTTGTGACCTTGGCCATAAATGGTCAAACTAAATGTCTTAAAACTTCAGGTTATATGATTTTATTTTAAGAAAACATCATAAATAAAACAAATCCAAAACAGTTTATATATATCTTTAATAGTTTTTAAGTTACATTTCTCTAAAGTTGAACTTTTTGAAATATATCATATTTTGGCTTTAAAATCTTTGAAATCCACATATACTTGTAACGGTTAAATAATTATATTGCATTTAAAATTCGACCTTATTGGTAATGAAGTTTTAAGTTAGATATGTTGCTTGTATGATAATGCTGTTTTGGTTGACATAAGTTAATCATATGGCAAGTAACGCTGTTATTAAGTGAGTTGAAAACAAAATACTAATTTATTTTGAAAATTTCATATTTGATAATCAGCTACTTTTGTGGCCCTCATTGGCGCGCTTAGTTCTTTGCAGAAAATATTGGTATAAGTATGTAGATTAAAAATAACAAAAGAACTCGTCCACGTTTTTCCACTTTTTTTTTTTAATAATTTTTTTTTGTGGGAACCCGAATATAAATTTGTAAATTTTTACTGAATGGATTAAAGTAAAACACCCAGATTCAGCAGTTGTCCTTGATAATTTGAAATGTTTTGCGAAAAATAGTTATGAAACACATATAATAACTCGGAATGCAAAAGGAATCTGTCGAATAAATTTTACATTTTATTTAAATTGGTTCAAGAACCATTATTTGTTATCCATGCCTGACACAAACTAGATGCTTGGCTAGATACAAGTTGAGGAAGTACGTTGTATTATATTTTTACGTCTTTTTGAGATAGGCATATCGCTGATCAAACCTAAAACAATATTAAACGTGTTGTAAATACTACGTGCAAAAAGTGTTGTGAATTTTTGATAGTTGTAAGGTCAAAGGATTTCCCTGAATTTTCTCAAGTCTTTATAAAAAGGATATTTATTCGCTAAGAATACCCTAAGGATAGGTTAAGGAAAATCCTTGCTTCAATTATACTAAAATAAGGTATTTTCAACATTATCAGAACAGAATTTTTTTTTTTAATTTTTTAAGGACATTTTTAATTTATAAATTACATCCTTGCTTCAATTTTTTCATTTGATTAATATTTGAGGTATATTCTAAATGTTGCGGATGCAAAAATTCATGAAGGAATTTGAATTTTACTTTTTTCTTGACTTTTTAAAAAAAAGGACATATTCTAGGAGGGCGTATCCTTGTTCCGATTTGTACAAATTTTGGTAAATACATTGGGCATATTATAACAGCTGGATTTTCAAAATTTCACGAAATAACTTAAATTTTTACCCTTTGTCTGAGCGTTATTTTAAAAAGGACATTTTTGAACTAGGCGTATCCTTTCTCCGAATTGGACAAAATTTAGTAGAATAATTAATGGCATTATAGGTAATAACTACAATAAATAACATGAAGATTGAAGTTTTAGTTTTCATTTTATGCCATATTTTAATTTCAGGATATATGGGAAGGATACGAATCCTTGGGCGGATATTTACCAAATTCAAAATTTTTCTTGATCTTATCGATCTCAACAAGTGTTCCAAATTTTAACGCTCTAACTTAACACCTTCTATTTTTGGCCACTCTTTACATGAAGACGCAACACTGTGCGACGGTCATTGTAACCAGTTCTCGGTTAGGTTTAATTAATTATTAAAAATGATTTGTAATAAAATTGCGAAAACTAAATAAAAACTGATCGTTGGGTTAAAATTATTATTATGATAATATAAGAGCGCTAAGAAAAAGGGATTATGTTTTCTGAACGTCTAAGAACTCTTTTATGAGTCTTTTCGAGCTCCAAATGAACGCTTGGTTGTTTTTTTTATTATTTTTTTTACACTTGATATAAAAAATGAATTGAAAATACATAAAGAAAATACATAATGTATTAATTTTTAATTTTTTCAATACTTTTGTAAAAAAAAGATTTTTTCACAAAAAAAAGATTTTTTTCAGAAATAAAAAGTTTTTTCAAAAAAATAAATGGCAACACTGGCTGAGAGAGTACTAAACTGTGATGCTTTCCCAGCACACAAGCGACCATAAAAGGTACTTTGCCAGCGCTCTACCGTTCGTATTTTTCTGCCTGTGTAATTACATGTGGTGTGGAAATATCGGGAATTTGACGATTTTTAACAAAAGTTATCTCACAGCCCTACTGATAACCCGTCACGAAAATCAGAATCTAAAAAATCGAGACAACCTAGTGTCAGTGTTTTAAACCAAATTTGAAATAATAGTTTGTAACCAACCTCTAAAAATATATAATCCCTACATTATTATCATATTGCTTGTGTTAATATCAACGTTTGTTAATTTTAAACTTACAAAATTCCGATTAGTTTTTATTAAAAAATAAAAATTGTGTTATTTGACTTTTTAAATATTATACTTTAGTTGGTTTATTTTAGCTCGAGGTCATTACTTCCTTTACTAATTAAAACTATGATATTTTCATAGAATAGTTTTTAATAAAACTAATAAATTTCGGAATTTTTAAGGTTCCATTGTAAACACTATTTAGCAAAAGAAACCCCTATACTTCAAGTAGCTAAGGGAATTTAAATGACAAAAACCCCTATTTTTATAAGTATCAAAGGAAATTTAAATGAAAAATTGGTAATGTTCAAACAAAAATATTAATACATATTCAACACTAACCTACCTTTTTATAAGTAAAGGACGTAATGACCTCGAGCTAGAATAAACCTACTGAAAATTCTTATAAAATGAAATCCATTTTTTAAACCAAGTCTCATAATGATGCCCCAAATGACTAGACGAAAAATTAATTACTTACATACATGTTTTCACTTTAAAAAAGTTTTGTCTATACAAAAAAATACATTATAATAAAATCTCCCTCTTTAAAGCATTTGGGAGCAACAACATCATGGTCATATAAAGCAAAAAAAAAAAACAGAACAAGAACAACTGCAGCAAAAAAAATAATAATTAAAACATGCTAAACAGCGTGTTTAAATGTAAAACTTGGCAGTCCTGTTGGTTAGTACTTTGTTCATACGTTTCATTTCTTTTTTTTTAACAATTTACCATCCCTAATATATTTCTGTGTAGTCCGCTGGTACTTGTACATTAGTTGGTAGGTGCCTGGTAACATTTTTGTTCTACAGTCAGTCCTGGCTGGTTGGTATTTTATTATTTTTTTCTTAATTTAACCCTGCTGTTGCTTATTTTATTTATTTTTTTTTGGTTCAATATCAGAGTATGGGTTGCCCTAAAGTGGTTTTCGTGGAAACCACACTTGGGTTTTAAGTACCACATTTTTCTCTTTTTTTATACCATTTTTTTGCTACACTGTTCTTTCGTTCATTGATCCTTTTTTTAAACATTTTTGGTTCATATTTATTTATATCAGATTCTTAAAAGAAATTACACAAAAAACATTTTTATAGCAAAAATAAATTTTTAAGGTGGTATTAACAAATTGCACGTAACTTTATTTTTTGCTTTTCTTTAAATTAGTTGTTTGTTGTTTTTGTTGTTGATTGTTGGCCTCTTAAATTTTATTAATTACCTTTATGTAGTTTAAATTGTTTCATAACTTGTCTCAAACTGTGCCGATGCAGCAGAAAATGTTTGTTATTTCTGCTCTTTATCGTCCTGTGTACATTTTATGACTGTTGTTTTTTCTTTTTATTTTTTTTTTTTTTTTCGAAAAAGAAAATAATTTGTTTATTTTTTTATGTTGTTAAAATTAATTATGGGGTTAAATTAAGGAGTTTATATAATATGGAGAACAAAAGATGTTTAATCAACACACAGACATTTTTATGACATTATTTAGCGCTTTGGTTTATCGGAAATTTATTAAAAAAAAGTATTCAGGAAAAAAAAAATAATTTTTCTAGTTTTGATTTTTTTATCTAAAAAATATACTTAAAACAAAGAATATAAACTTGAAAAGGACATATAAATAGTTGTAGCTTTATAATTTTTGATGATCATATATGTATGACTAGCTTACCCGCCCGGTACTTCGTTACCGGTTGTATTGAATATAGGATAATAAATGGATTTGGATTTGAGTCCCCATTTCTGAAATTCATCACTACAGAATCTTTATTTTATTTAATTGTGGTCGTTTAAGTCCTTTAAAAAACCGCAAAAAATAATTTAAACAACAAAATTTAAACATACCGTGTAGCCCGGAATCATATTCGTTTTGGTGAAAAATGCTCCTAAAAACTTTCAAAGCCTTTTGCTGGAGAAAAAAACTATGAACTAACAATAAGGTAAATTTCTACTACGTTACTAAGTTATCTGGATTTCGGGGTATATTGTAACATATTTTATTAACCCTTTCACTCCCCTTGTACACTACAGTGTACACATCTTTAAACATTTATTAAAAATTAACCGTACAACATTTTTGTGTTTTGTTTTGACAATATTGATCATTGAAGGGTTATATTTACGATAGATGTGCTCGGAAAAATAAATTTGCATTCCGGTGGACTCTACACGCAATATTTGGTGGCAAACTGGAAATTTTTCAAATAACGTAAAAAAATTGCAAAACAAAATAAACGTTAAAAAGTTCTCAAAAATCGAATAATAATCGTTCAAGCTTTCTTAAAAGCGGATTTTGTAGATCTTTTCGATACGAAAAATACAAAATTCGAATTTTGGAAAAATGTTTATTCGTTCGGGAGACAGCGACGTATCCAGGAATTTGAAAACGGGGGGGGGGCACAACTTCCAATTGTTTTTGTCAACGCCTATTTAACTAGGACTACACCCCATACCACCCCCCCCCCTTATACGATTTTATCTTTATTTATATAAAAAAAATGTTTTGGAATATCATAACCGTTCGCATTTATTGCTTCACGTAAGAGTCATAAGTGACAACCATAAAAATGTCTATTTTGACAGATTTTTCTGCTGACTCGACCTAGATTATCCAGACAAAACTTCAGCAAACCGCGTCTGCTTAAATCAGCAGATCCTCATATGGATCAAAATGGCGTATATTTTGAGCAGATTCTTGAGGTTTAAGTATTTTTGAGTATAGTTTCAAAACTTTGTTCATTTGTGCAATTTTAACCCAGAAAAAGTGCTAGATTATAAATTTTAGTTTTATATCCAAAAATTGTTGTTAGATATTCCAAATTCATATTCATTAAACAGTCTGGTGATCGCGCTGTTTTAGATTGAAGCTTGATGATTTTTTTTTATAAAAAATATATATTCGATTAGAGTTTTATTCTAGTTCGAGGCCCAAAAATATTTCTATATATGATATTGTCATAATAGATTATTTTTAATTTATTGCTTTAAAAAAGTTACTCATCTCATAGTATATCTGTACTGATCAGTTTCATCCCCACTAAAGGAATCATCAGCAGACTTTAGAGAATCATCGTTGGTCAATCAAACATCAAACCAGACAAAAATTGCTTTAAAAGAGTTATTTTTGTTGGAAAACAGATTTCGGACCTTCATAATAATATTTCTCATATAACTTGTGAAATATATCAAATATTATGTCTGGTTTGATGTTTGATTGACCAACGATGATTCTCTAAAGTCTGCTGATGATTCCTTTAGTGGGGATGAAACTGATCAGTACAGACATACTATGAGATGAGTAACTTTTTTTTAAAGCAATAAATTAAAAATACTCTATTATGACAATATCATATATAGAAATATTTTTGGGCCTCGAACTAGAATAAAACTCTAATCGAATATATATACATCTATATATATAATTTCCCTATTTGTGTGTTCCTCTTTTTTTGTCTATCCAGAGCTTTTTGAAGCCCACTGATGAGCTACAAAGCTGAAAATTGGCATGCATATTGTAAAACACCTGGGGCAGATCCTAACGTAGCCGGATTTTCGATTTTTTGCCTGTGGGCGGAGAAATAAGCGAAAAAGTGGGCGTGGCAAATTTCAATTTTTTGACATTTTTGCTTAATTTAAAGCCGCCTAATGACTTAGGAAGCTGAAAATTTCCTAGAATATAGTCCTAACGATGGCGCATATCCCCAAGTAATCGGATTTAATATTTTCGCAATGTGGGCGGAGAATTGGGGGGAAAAGTGGAGTGGCAAAATTGTGATTTTTTAACATTTTTACTCCTTTTGAAGCCCCAAAATGACTTAGGAAGCGGAAAATTGCATAGCATTTAGTTCTAACAATGAGGCATATCCTGAAGTAATCGGACTTACATTTTTAAGACTGTCGAAGGAAAATTAAGAGAAAAATGGGGCGTGGCAAAATTGTGTTTTTTTAATATTTTAACTAATTTGAAGACCCCAATGACCTATGAAGATGAAAATTTACATTTTAGCTTATTGTAAAGTCCTTTAATGACTTAGGAAGCTGAAAATTTCCTAGCATATAGTCCTATCGATGAAGCATATCCTGAAGTAGTCGAATTTAAAATTTTTGGACTGTGGGTGGAGAATTGAAAGGAAAATGGGGAATGGACAAAATTGGGATTATTAACATTTTAACTTATTTTGAAGCCCCCAAAGGAAGCGGAAAATGGATAGCGTATAGTGCTAACGATGTTGTATATCCTGAAATAATCGGATTTTAAATTTCTCGACTGTGGACGGAGAATTAAAAGATGAAAGAGCGTGAAAAAATTGGGTTTTTTAATATTTTAACTAATTTAAAGACCCCGAATGACTAAGAAGACGAAAATTGGCATGTTTCATGGGGAAGATCAACACGAACCTGGATTTTTGATATCCAGTGTATGGGTGGAGATTAAGAAAGGCAAAGGGGCGTGGTAAATTTAATTCCATCTATTTTCTGTACATATAATTTTTTTTTGCGTTTTTCTAACCAGGGACAGATTCTTACGAAGTCGGATTTTTTACCTGTGGGCGGCGAATTACGAGAAAATGGGGACTTTGCAAAATATTTTTTTTTTTGTAACATTTTAGAGTATTTTTAAGCTCCGCCCCTATGAATTAGGAAGCTGAAGTCCCTAACATGTAGTCCTAACTACGAAGCATATTCTAAAGTAGTCCGATTTAACATTTTTGGAATGGAGACGGAGAGTTGAGGGGAAAAAGGGACAAGGCAATATTGTGTTTTTTTAATTTAACTAACTTAAAAGCCCTAATGACCTACGCAGCCGAAAATTGGCCAGCATAGTGTCCTGACACTGAACCATATCCTAAAGTAGTCAGACTTAAAATTTTTGGACTGTGGACGGAGAATTAAGAGAGAAACGGGCGTGAATACGATTATAGTACTAACGACGAAGCTTATCCTAAAGTAGTCAGATTTAAAAATATGGACGGAGAATTAAGAGAAGAAATGGGCGTGGAAAAATTATGTTTTCACATCTTACCTGATTTTGAAGACACCTTATGACCTTGAGAGATGAAAATTGGGATGCATATGGTACGGACTATGGCAAAGATCAACACTGACCTGGATATCCAGTGAAAGGGCGGAGATACAAAAAAAAATCCGTTGTGAATTTTGTTTAGTTTATATATGTAATCTGTAACGTAGCCGGATTTTCGGCCTCTAAGACAGGGGGAGTGGTGGAAGACGGCAAAATTTCGTTTTTAAACATTTAGGTGGTTATTCATAAAAACTAACATATAACTAAAGTAGGTTTATTTGACACATATTGCAGGCATATAAGTCAAATAAACTTACAATAAGTCTACTATAAGTGTTAAGAATAACAGCCTCAAACTATTTCTGAAACCCCTAATGACTAAGGATGTTGAAAATTGTAAAGCATAAAGTATTGACAATGGATCATATCCTTATGAATTCAGATTTAATATTTAAACTGTGTACGGAGAATTATAAGGAAAAATGTATTTGAAAAAATTGTGTTTTTTAACATTTTAGCTAATTTTAAAACCCTTTATGACGAAGAAATATACAAATTTCCATGTATATAGGAGTGACGATGGGACATATCCACACGATGGATTTTTGATATCCGGTTTAAGGACGGAGAGACGAAATGGGCGTGCAAAATTTAGTTCTAAAATTTTATTTAAATTTTTTTCCAGTTTAGGAAATATATTGATGTAACTCAATGTAACAATATTAAATTTTTGAAGAACAAAACATAATTTTTTATAAAGTTTAGTAAAAATTAGAATTATTAAGTAAAGTGATTTGGTGTTCCGCCTGGCAGGGACAGGCTATTCGACTAGTATAAAAATATTTTTGGCAAAACGATTTATGAAGCACAATAAACGTTTTCATAGCAGAGCAGTTATGAAATTGTGTACACTTGGATAGTTAGTAAGGAAAGTTGTATTTGTTTGTCTTCTAAAGTGAACAACAACTATTTCACGAAATTAAACAACGTTCAGATTAATAATTATTAATTTTTAGGCCATGGACCTATTTTTAGGCTTGTACAACCCACCCTCAACTCAAACTAATGCTCTTTTATTGCTAATTTAATATCATCCCTTTAAAAATTAATTCTTAACCCTTTCACTACCGACTTTTTTTGGCTAGTAATTCCTTGATCAAAATTTGTGAAAATGTAGATCTATGCAAAGTAAAAACTTTTTGTTGATTTCGTTGGTCTACCGTGCCCTCTAGTGGAGATATATCCAACCAAACTTGAAGCTTTCACATGCAATATCTCCAGACATGGACGTATACAGGGGGTGGGCACAGGGGGCACGTGCCCCCCCCCCCTTTCGGTTTGAAAATTTTGAAAAATTAGAAAAGATTTGAGTTTTTTTATAAAAACTCCAGAGTGTTATCTAATTTCGTTTCTAAAAAGTCATTTTTATCGGAATATCTGTAAAATATGTTTAAAAAACACATAAATTGGTTTTATGTAATAAAAATTATGCATCAGGATCATAAAAAAATGTCTTAAAAAAAATTCAAACTATACGATTCTAAGACACTTTCTCTATATTAAATTGTGAGATTCTGAAATATTATTTCAATAGGAGATTCTCAGATTTAGAATTTTTTTTATAGAAACATTTTCAGATTCAAACACACTTTTTCGTCAGGAAAATTCTTATATTTTGGGAGATTTTTTTCTTATTAAAAAAATTTTAGTTTCTGAAACATTTCCTCTATAGAAAATTTTTAAATTTTTAGTATATTTTTTATAGAGAAACTATCACATTTTAAACTATATTTTTCATAGTAAAATTTTCATATTCTTAAATATTTTTTACACAAAAATATATCAGATTTTGAAACAATTACTACACAGAAAAAATTTGAAACGAATTTCAATCAACAAAAACGCGGATTCAATCAATTTTTTGATTGAAATTCCTCCAATTAAAAAAAATGTTATATCAATCATCAAATTGTAGGTGATTGATTGAAATTTTTTTCAATCAAACATTTTTTCGATTTTGATCAAAAATTTGATCAATTTTTTATTTAAAGTCAATCAAAATAATGATTGATTTAACAAATCAATTGTAAGCTTATGACAAAATTATCAACAAATGCATCATTTTTGCTTTTCAATATGTTGCCATCAATAAAAAAAGTAATGCCCAATTATTTTGTATATTTTCGAATTAATCTATTCAAATAAATTAAAGCGAAAAAAAATCTGGTATGTTGAAAATTTTTAACAAAAAATAACAAAAATTATAATCAAAACATTGATTGACTCATTTAAATTTTGTTGATCAATACATTTAATTGAAAATTTTTAGCCAATAATTTTTTGTGTGTACTATTATATAAAAACTTTTCAGATGCTTATACTTTTTCTTTCAAAAAAGTCTAAAATTTTTAATATTTTTTATAAATGTTGTTTTTTTATTTTTAGTACCAAAAGGTACATAAAAATAAAATGTATTTATTCGGCCTTTATATATGTACTAGTCGAATAGCCTGTCCCTGCCAGGCGGAACATCAAATCACTTTACTTAATAATTCTAATTTTTACTAAACTTTATAAAAAATTATGTTTTGTTCTTCAAAAATTTAATATTGCTACATTGAGTTACATCAATATATTTCCTAAACTGGAAAAAAATTTAAATAAAATTTTAGAACTAAATTTTGCACGCCCATTTCGTCTCTCCGTCCTTAAACCGGATATCAAAAATCCATCGTGTGGATATGTCCCATCGTCACTCCTATATACATGGAAATTTGTATATTTCTTCGTCATAAAGGGTTTTAAAATTAGCTAAAATGTTAAAAAACACAATTTTTTCAAATACATTTTTCCTTATAATTCTCCGTACACAGTTTAAATAATAAATCTGAATTCATAAGGATATGATCCATTGTCAATACTTTATGCTTTACAATTTTCAACATCCTTAGTCATTAGGGGTTTCAGAAATAGTTTGAGGCTGTTATTCTTAACACTTATAGTAGACTTATTGTAAGTTTATTTGACTTATATGCCTGCAATATGTGTCAAATAAACCTACTTTAGTTATATTTTAGTTTTTATGAATAACCACCTAAATGTTTAAAAACGAAATTTTGCCGTCTTCCACCACTCCCCCTGTCTTAGAGGCCGAAAATCCGGCTACGTTACAGATTACATATATAAACTAAACAAAATTCACAACGGATTTTTTTTTGTATCTCCGCCCTTTCACTGGATATCCAGGTCAGTGTTAATCTTTGCCATAGTCCGTACCATATGCATCCCAATTTTCATCTCTCAAGGTCATAAGGTGTCTTCAAAATCAGGTAAGATGTGAAAACATAATTTTTCCACGCCCATTTCTTCTCTTAATTCTCCGTCCATATTTTTAAATCTGACTACTTTAGGATAAGCTTCGTCGTTAGTACTATAATCGTATTCACGCCCGTTTCTCTCTTAATTCTCCGTCCACAGTCCAAAAATTTTAAGTCTGACTACTTTAGGATATGGTTCAGTGTCAGGACACTATGCTGGCCAATTTTCGGCTGCGTAGGTCATTAGGGCTTTTAAGTTAGTTAAATTAAAAAAACACAATATTGCCTTGTCCCTTTTTCCCCTCAACTCTCCGTCTCCATTCCAAAAATGTTAAATCGGACTACTTTAGAATATGCTTCGTAGTTAGGACTACATGTTAGGGACTTCAGCTTCCTAATTCATAGGGGCGGAGCTTAAAAATACTCTAAAATGTTACAAAAAAAAAAAATATTTTGCAAAGTCCCCATTTTCTCGTAATTCGCCGCCCACAGGTAAAAAATCCGACTTCGTAAGAATCTGTCCCTGGTTAGAAAAACACAAAAAAAAATTATATGTACAGAAAATAGATGGAATTAAATTTACCACGCCCCTTTGCCTTTCTTAATCTCCACCCATACACTGGATATCAAAAATCCAGGTTCGTGTTGATCTTCCCCATGAAACATGCCAATTTTCGTCTTCTTAGTCATTCGGGGTCTTTAAATTAGTTAAAATATTAAAAAACCCAATTTTTTCACGCTCTTTCATCTTTTAATTCTCCGTCCACAGTCGAGAAATTTAAAATCCGATTATTTCAGGATATACAACATCGTTAGCACTATACGCTATCCATTTTCCGCTTCCTTTGGGGGCTTCAAAATAAGTTAAAATGTTAATAATCCCAATTTTGTCCATTCCCCATTTTCCTTTCAATTCTCCACCCACAGTTCAAAAATTTTAAATTCGACTACTTCAGGATATGCTTCATCGATAGGACTATATGCTAGGAAATTTTCAGCTTCCTAAGTCATTAAAGGACTTTACAATAAGCTAAAATGTAAATTTTCATCTTCATAGGTCATTGGGGTCTTCAAATTAGTTAAAATATTAAAAAAACACAATTTTGCCACGCCCCATTTTTCTCTTAATTTTCCTTCGACAGTCTTAAAAATGTAAGTCCGATTACTTCAGGATATGCCTCATTGTTAGAACTAAATGCTATGCAATTTTCCGCTTCCTAAGTCATTTTGGGGCTTCAAAAGGAGTAAAAATGTTAAAAAATCACAATTTTGCCACTCCACTTTTCCCCCCAATTCTCCGCCCACATTGCGAAAATATTAAATCCGATTACTTGGGGATATGCGCCATCGTTAGGACTATATTCTAGGAAATTTTCAGCTTCCTAAGTCATTAGGCGGCTTTAAATTAAGCAAAAATGTCAAAAAATTTAAATTTGCCACGCCCACTTTTTCGCTTATTTCTCCGCCCACAGGCAAAAAATCGAAAATCCGGCTACGTTAGGATCTGCCCCAGGTGTTTTACAATATGCATGCCAATTTTCAGCTTTGTAGCTCATCAGTGGGCTTCAAAAAGCTCTGGATAGACAAAAAAAGAGGAACACACAAATAGGGAAATTATATATATAGATGAGGAGTCGCAGAACAAAACGTACTTTTCCGCATTTTTTGACAAATTGATTTTTTGTTCTTTTTATATTATTTGGTTCGAAATCTATCAGAAAAAATTTCCATAGCGTGAATTATTTTTGTTTTTCATCAAGAAAATGGACTCATTAAAAATTGGTGGGTAACAAAACGTACTTTTTTTGTTATTTTTTTTTTCAAAACGTACTTTTTTCATTGTATTTCATATGCAAGATTTTTAATAATTTTATAATATGCTATTTTACTCTTATATTTCATCTATACTAATATTATAAAGAGGTAATGTTTGTTTTTTTGTTTGTTTGTTTGTAGAAAGTAATCTCCGGAACTACTTATCCGATTTCAAAAAAGTTTTCAGAAATATTTAGAGTGTTCCTCCAGGACGGACATAGGCTAGGTGTCATCGACCACGCCCACTTATACGCCCACTTTTTTGCCAAAAAACCTAAAATTTAAAATCTTCAAAACTACTAAACCGATTTCAAAAATTGTTTCACCAATATATACTTGGAATGGTCCTAGACGATGGGAATATGCTTAGTTTTATCGACCACGCCCACTTTTACACCCACTTTTGGCAAAAAAAAAATAAAATTTAAATATCTATGAAACTTCTCATCCGATTTCAAAAATGTTTTCACCAATATTTAGAGTGTTCCTTCGGGGGGATATTGGCTAGGATTCATCGACCACGCCCACTTCTACGCCCACTTTTTGCCAAAAAACGTAAAATTTAAAAATCTCCAAAACTACTAAACCGATTTCAAAATTTTTTTTACCAATATACAAAAATATATATAAAAAACTTAAAATCTAAATATCTATGAAACTACTCATCCGATTTCAAAAATTTTATCACCAATATACTAAGAAATGGTCTTAGACGTAAAATTTTAAAATATATGAAACTTTTTATGAGGTTTCAAAAATGATTTCACCAATATTTAGAATTCTCCTTCAGGGTGAGGTAGGATAAGTTTCATTGACCGCACCCATTTTAAAGATCACTTTGGGTCAAAAGATGTACAATTTATAAACCTCCGAAACTACTCATCCGATTTCAAATTATTTTGAGAAATTTCCTTTTTGTAAATTCCGATTTAAATGGAGCAAATAGGTACAAAGTAGCCTGAAATATTGGTCATAGAAACTTGATACTTCAAATGTGGCATCCTTCAGGACAAAAAATTATTCTAAAAAAGTATCTTCCGGAAATTTAGATTTTAATGGTAAATTATTGTACTTCAACGAATTGAAATGAATAGAACAGGGAACGAAATGGAATAGAATGGGGAACGAAATGGAATGAAACGGGGAATGAAATGCTTTCAATAATTACGATATAAGGGCTCAAAAATTATCAAGATAGTTTTTTTTACCGAAACGAACATGATTCCGAGCTAATCGGGGCTGTTTTAATTTTAAAGTAAAAATTTAATAATGTAGGGGAGAATTTAAGAAATAGGGACTCTTATCCTAATCATTCTTTAATACGGTATTTAATATTACCGGTAACAAAGTTCCGGGCGGGCCTGCTAGTATACATATAAATGCCCACCAAGATTTTTTGAGGCTTTCTTGCAGGCCAGTGAAAGATTCCTCCCTTATTCTTGTTATTGGTCTATTTACACCCACAACCACAGTATGGGGGTACATTAACTTTGCCAATTCGTGTGTAATGTATCTAAATATGGGCCAATGAGGCTCTTTTGTAGTTTTTAATAAATAAGAACATTTTTAAAACACTCGATCAAAATAGTATCGTCTAAAATAAACGCACATCAAAACGTCGTTTTTCAATTATTTTTAAACAAAACGTACTTTTTTCATTATTTTTTAACAAAACGTACTTTTTCCAAAGTAAAAGTGGTTTTATATTAAACATCCTTAACATATAATGATGTGACTTATGGCAGTTTGATGCATCTCTCGTTAAGCAAAAAACTTGTTACTATATTCAGGTTCATGCAGTTTTTTAAAGGGGCGAAATAAATAAACCTCAATTTCCCAAAAAATTTTAATATGCGAAAAAGTACGTTTTGTTCTGCGGCTCCTCAGATGATGTTTCGAACCTAGGAGTTTCAAAAAATTATAGCCTTTGCCTTTTTGAACCCATTTTATATTAAATGTAGTAAGTTCAAAAGTTCGTTTGTATTATTTATGAGAAAAAAAAATTATTATCAAAAAGCTAAAGGTAAAAAAAATTGAATTAGTTTGTTCCATTTCGTTTCCCGTGACATTTCCTTTCGTTCCCTGTTCCATTTCATTTCCGTATAAAATGCCAATTGGTTACCCCCTTTTACCCAAAAAAAAAATTAATTTCTTTTTTTTTATCAAAATGTTGTTTTTTGTAGATTAATTTTCAATAGTCAATTTCAGATGGATGATCAGAATGGAAGATTCTCTTAAACTCACGTTTTTATGACCATTTTCTCATGATATCGAAAAAGGTCCAAATAACACTTTTTTACCCCCTTAGCATTGAAACTTTTAAAAAAGTTACTTTTTCCAGAATGTTTTATTTTTTGAACCATTATTTCAGAGAAAAAAACCAAGGTACAAATTTTTAACAACTTTTCACATTAAAAATCCTACACACAGAAAACCAATTTGCTAATTTCTAACTCAAATTCAGTTGTTGCAACAAAAAATCGGTGGATGCATTTGTGTTAAGGTTGAAACAACTAAATATCAGTAGTTACAACTTTGGATTTTTTGATAACACAACTGCACAGAAAAAATAAAAAAAATATTTAATTAAAATATTCGTGGATTTAATTAAAAAATTAATTAAATCCGGACCAATCACCAAAATGCGCAAATAAATTAAAAATATTTGTATGTCGTTAATTAAAAATAAATGGACATTTATTTAATTAAAAACTTAATACTATAAATTAAAAAATTTAATTAAAATTAAAATTAAAAAAAAAAAAATAATTAAAATTTTAATTGTATAAATTAAAAAATTTAATTAAAAATATTATATTAAAAAAAAAAAAATTTGTAAAAACATTCTTTTTGAATAAAATAGTTATTTTCTTATATTTCTTCAAACTTTACCAAATTTATTTATGCCGTAAAGACATAGTCAGTGAGATGATTTTATAAAGTTGATTATAAACCTTTCATATACATACACATAAAACTATAAACAAAATGAGAATTCAAAAACCTATGTGAAAAATAAAAAAACTTTCAACAAACTTTTTATACTTATGTATTTTTTTTTTGTATGTAATACAATGCAAGAGAAAAACACACACTCGCACACACAAGGAAAACAAAACAAAAAAATAAGTAAAGCTAAAAATTTAAATAAACATTTAATTATATAAATTAAATACTTAATTAATATTAAATTTGAAAACAATTAAAATATTATTTAAAATAAAGTTAAAAATTTAAATTAACAATTATTTATATTAATTAAAGTTTAATTAATATTAAATTAAAAAACAATTAAAATTTTAATTAAAATAAAATATACGATATTATTTTCTGTGTGCCTTTTAGTTAAACTGCCGTTTAGTTAAACTAATTACAAAATTTGTTAGTCACATCAAAATTTAGTAGCAGCAACCGAAATTTGAGTTGATACAACTGAAAAATTCAGTTGGAAATTTATTTTTCTCTGTGTAATTTCTAAAAAGAACTTTTTGCCTAACGTTTTATTTTGCTGAATGGCCCTTTTTAAAAGTTCAAGTTTGTTCAAGAAATATAAAACGTACCAAAATAAACTTTCTTAACCTTTCTTTTCCCTTAAAATCCAAATTTTAAAAAAGTACTTTTTAGGATTTTTTTTTTTTTTTTTCAAAATTGTCCTAAGCATGATTTTACCTCTTTTTGGTTTTTCTTATTTCAAATATAAAAAGCATCAAAATAACACTCTTTTACAACCCAAAGAATCGGAGTTTCTAAAAAGTACTTTCCAGATTTTTTTTTTTTCACCGAGGCATTACTAATTTCAAGTTTTTGAAACTATGGCCGCTGTTCCAAAAAAAGTAATTCACATAAAAAATGTGAAAATGAAAATTTCCGAATTTTTTTGGTGTTCTAGATTGCACATCCGAATTTCTTTTTCGTTTTGTTTCACATAAATAAAATTTGATGAAAGTAAAACGAATGCACTTTTTTCCTTATAATTTTTTAAGTTTTAATTATTCGATTTCAACTTCGAATGAAAACGTGATCAACTAAACACTAAACTTGATTTCATGTGATTCGGAAATTTTCATGTGAATTGAAAAGTTGTGAAAGACAGAACAGAGGCCTATAATTTTATGAAAAAAAGATGTACAAAAAAACAGTATTTTACTCCTTTTTGTCCCCTTGGAATCGGAATTTCGAATGTGTTTTTCTGCAGAAAGATTCTGCATATAAATTTGAAGTTTCTATGATCACTTGAAGTTTCTAGAGTCATCATTTCAGAAAATATAAAAAGTACCAAAATTACACTTTTTTACCCGCTTAGAATCGTAATATCCAAAAAGTACTTTTCCAGAATGTTGTTTTCACCAAACAATATTACATCCCAAATTTTAAATTTCTGGGACTATTATCTGAGAAAATATTAAAATTACCAAAAGGACACCTCCCTTAGAAACAGAATTTCCAAAAGGACAGTTTTTCGGAATTTACAAAAAACACTTTTTTCAGAATGTTATTTTCAATGAATGGTCCTACATTCCATATTTCATTTGTCTAGTGTCATTTTTTTCAGATTATATAAAAAGGACCAACGTACACTTTTTCCTCTTTTACTTTCCTAAGAAACATTCAGGAATGTTTTCTTTACCAATGCATTCTGCATTCCAAATTTCAAGTTTCTATATATTTCAAAATTCAAATATTATTTCAAAATATAAAAAGTAACAAAAATACACTTTTACCCCATTAACCCCGCTTAGAATGTTTTTTTTTTTTCAAAGGATCCTACATTCCAAATTTCCAGTCTCTATGACCATTATTTCAGAAAATAAAAAAAATACCAGACGTAAAGTTGTTACCCTTTTTACCCCTTTAGAATCAGCATAGGAAAAAGCCCATCCTTAGTGGATTTTTTTTTGTGGGAGTTAATTACACTAGCTTCACAATACCTCAAATATTGGTAAAATGGGATTACGAAACATATTTTTTTAGTTTGACAAGGTTCTTTTTGTGTGTAGTGAATACCTTTCTGCCTAACATTTTACGTAGTAAACGGTTGATTCCTGTCTACCAAATTGATTTATGTCTACTCATCTTAGATTGTGAATAAGATTTTGTAAAACATATATTTAGTATCGGGTATCAAATGGTATTATCGGTCTCGATAGAAAACATTTTGACGTCCTCATAATGTCTTCTCCTTGGTTTAATGCATAAATCGCTACAGGTGGCATAACTTTTTAAAAATACCTAACAATCAATTGTATTCTACAACGGAAGTATTACAGTAGTCTTAATATGCCAAATAATAATGAATATTCAATAATAATAATACTTCCGATAAACTACATACTAATTGAAGGGAATTGTTTATTTTTCAGTAAAAATAACATATTCTGTGTTTTTTCGATTTAAATGATATCCTAGGATTGGCTGTCCTTGATTTTACCAGCAAACTTGTAAATAGCAAAATAAAATTGATATTTTTTCAAAAATTGGGCTTGTAGGCATGGTGAAATATTAAAAATTTCAGCATTTTGTTTCTAAGTATCTTTATTTTATTATTTATGCAAATTTAAAGAAAAAAGTGGTGCCTTTAAAATAAAAGTCTTTTTTATGGATTTCTGTATGGACCGTCAAAAACAAAATTTCAGAATAACTTCTGAATTTTTCAAATTTATAATTAACCTTTATTTATAAAAAAGCATGCCGGAACTTTTTTTTTTAATTTTTAAAAAATGTTAAAGTGTATCCTCGTTTTCGAGAAATAAAATTGTTAAAGACTGTACTATGCCAATTTTATATGGAGTTCACACTAGCGACAAGTTGTTCAACAAAACACCAGTAGCAGAATAAAAACGTAATGGACACAGAACAAAGACTTTTTTGAACATCTCACTCTTGAACACTTCAAAACAGCAAGTGTGAACGCCGTATTATACAATAACGTGGTATATAACGTATGCGTATGAGCAATAACAACACTTTTAAATTAAACTTAATTATTAAATAGAGATGGGGGTCGTGAGTGAGTTTTTATTAACGATCATGCACTCTAATTAAAAAAGTATATTCGTGCACGATGTTTTATTTTGAACATCGTGACCGTGACTTAATTTATTCTACTCACGTGAGCGTTAATTTTTTTTTTATAAGCGTGCTTGATCGTTTTAAAAACACACTCACGATTAGGGTTGCCAGACGTCCCGCATTTGGCGGGATTGTCCCGCTTTGTGACAACGATTCCCGCTAAATTCCCGCTTTTTTTAAGCGTCAGAAAATAAGGAGAAGAAATTTTCTGATTTCAGCAATCAGTAGAAAAATCTACTGCTTCATTAAAAATTATTATTAATGTAGAAAGAAGTGAATATAAGTTTCCATAGTGCTATAGAGCTTAAGCGGGAGGAATAGAGTTTACTATTTTCGTTCATACACTTAAAATACTACCTCCGTCCAATCAGCAGAAAAATCTGCTGAAAATAAACCCATATTGAGCCCAATGCTGTTTATTTTGCCAAGACAGCAGAAAAATCTGCTGATTTTTGCAGAAAAATCTGCTGATTTCAGATAAACAATTTAAACATCTAAAATGTATTTTATTTATGTTAAGAAGACTTTTTAAAAAAGTATACACTTTATCTAAAACTTAATAAAAAGCCTATTGTAATTTTTTTTAAGAAAATTTTCAAAGTTTTTTTTCAAAAATATGCTAAAAGTGTGATAATTCAAACTGAAAGCTGTTTAACAAATTTTTCCTCAGAATATTTTGTCTACATGTAGGCTAAAAAGGGAAATACATATCGTCAGCTAAATTTGGTACTTTTGCCCTGTTTTTAAAAATTCAAAGTAATGTAAATAGATAATATGCAATATTATTTAAATGTTAATGAAATAAATATTGTGTTGAAGCATCGCGAAAGGTCAAAATAAAGCTGATTTGTAAGCCTCTTCAAAAAATTTTGAAAAACACATAGGGGTTTTGGTTGGCGCACCGACGATATATTGGGGAAAAAGTAAAATGGACGATATTATGCACTACTTTTGTCCCGCCAAAATTTTTAAAATCCCGCCATTTTTGTATTTTTTTGTGTTTGTCCCGCATTTTGAAAATAAATTTCTGGCAACCCTACTCACGATCCCATTTCTATTTGTTTAAGTGTTTTTATTACTCAAACGCATTCGTTTTGCACCCCATTATTGTATAAAATTACTATAGTGCAATGTTTAAAATTTTTTTTCTCGAAAACAAGGTAAAACACATCTCTAAAATTTCAGAACAGATAGAAATAGAATTTAACTTTTTTTAAAAAATAAAAAATAAAAAATTGCGGCATGTTTTTTGATAAAGTTTAAGTTTATATATAAAAAATTCAGAACTTCTGAAAATGTTTTTCAATTTTTATGTTTCAGTCGATAGCCCATACAAAAATCTGTAAAACCTTTTATTTTAAAGACATCACTGTTTCATTTCATTTGCATAAATAATGAAATAAAATACTTACAAGGGAAGTATATCAACCCTTATGAACCGATTTGCATAAAACTTAAAATATATATAAAAGAGATAATTCTAATCTTAGGGAGTCTTGGTTTATTGGCCATATCGGGGATTTAAGGGTTAAAAAAATGGAGAAAAAATCGTGTCCATATGAGAAGAAATGTTTTTTTTAATGACATAATCTTGTAAAAATTCGGCTTCGTTAAATATTTGTTCATGAAAAATTTTTAAATTTTGGGAGATATTAATGAGAAGACATACGATATCCATACACAGAAAGAATTGAAAACTGATTTCAATTACTAAAACTGCTGATTCAATTACTTAAGTATTTGAAATTACTCAAGACAAGATAAGCGACAATTGCATGAATTTTTTCGTGTGCTAAGTCTAGGGTATTAAATCGATTAACCGTTAATCGGTTAACCGATTAATTTTGGTCGATTAACTGTTCGAATAATTTAAAATTGCCAATTTTCAAATAACAAATAAACCGATTAATTTGTGTCGATTAACCGATTAACCGAAACTTATTTTTTTAGTACTTTTGGTTATTTTTTGCTGTTTAAGTTTCTGTAAATTAAGGTTCTGCTATCTCATCTTGAGATATTAAGGATTTCGATTTCCAATAATGCACTCTAGAAAAGTGAGTCCAGTTTCCAAAAATAAATAGTGTAAATTCAAATAACTTACTACTATAAATTGTGTAAGTTTTCAACAATTTTAAGTAGAATTACGTAATTTGTGTAAATTTACACAATTTATAGTAGGGAACTGAAATCATTTTAATTAGAGTGTGAATAAACTCAGATTTTCGCAAAACCGTAAAATATTTTTGATGTGAAAATAGTTAAGCACATCTGAAAAAAAACACTTTTGGAATCCTTCAGATATCTGTTTTAATCACGGAGATATTGACCGCCCGAGTAAAAAAATTGATATGACACAATATATAATTTAATATGGGTTCGTGTCTATTTTGATATAATCTTATACGAAAAATGGTTTCATAAGATTTGATCGAATAATATCTAATAATATCAGTTTATATAACTTTATATCGACTTTGATACGAGTTTTGGTCTAATCCAATGATATAAAATTATATCCAATTATATTAAAATTTATACAATTTTATAAATCGGATGTTTTTTTTAGTTTTTAATAAAAAGTTAAAAAATTAAAATAATAAAAATAAGTTGTTCTTGAAAAAAACTTAGAAAAATTTCAAAAAATGGAGTCATGTTAAATTTTATATAAGACACTTAGAAAAATTTAAAAAAATGGAGTCATATAAAATTTTATATAAAACACTTAGAAAATATTTGCGATAAAAAATGTTTCTTGAAAAAAACTTAGAAAAAATTAAAAAAATGGAGTCATATAAAATTTTATATAAAACACTTAGAAAATATTCGTGATAAAAAAGTGGTGCTTGGAAAAATCTTAGAAACTAAAAAAATATGAAGTCATATGAAATTTTATATAAAACACTTTGAAAATATTTGCGATAAAAATATGTTCTTGGAAAAAACTTAAAAAAATTAAAAAAATAATGGAGGCATATAAAATTTCATGTAAAACTTTTAGAAATTTCAAATGATGCATGGGACCAGATGTTACAACATATAGTTATGTATGGCGATATCTTAAAAAAATCCCACATCAAAATTTATTATATAAATTTATCTTGCAATCAGTGTTGCCATATATTTTTTTGAAAAAACTTTTTTTTTCTGAAAAAAAATCTTTTTTTTGTGAAAAAAATCTTTTTTTTATTGTAAGTATTGAAATAATTAAAAATTAATACAAATTTATGTATTTTCAATTCAATTTTTATATCAAGCTTACTTAGGCCCTGGCATTACTTTTATATGATGATACAATGCCTGCTATTTCATTGGCATTTTACATAAAAAAATGAACTCAATGCTTAGGTCATTGAGATGCTTAGGTCATTGAAAAAAAGAATAAAAAACAACCCAGCGTTCATTTGGAGCTCGAAAAAAACTCATAAAAGAGTCCTTAGACGATCAGAAAACATAATAATATGATGTTTTTCCTTTCAAAATGGTCCCTTTTTCTGAGCGCTCTTATAATATCTGTGGCAAAAACCCATAACAACATAAGTCGAGTTATGTCCAAAACGTATTTTTGCATTTTCGGAATCTCCTTATCCATTTTCGTATTGTATCAAATTTTAAAGAAAATCGGACCATTACTTTCTGAAATATTGATTTCAGACCTCCACAACTCATTTTTTTTAAAGGAAAAATAAAAATAGTAACAGTTATGTTTTTATTCCTTATTTTAAAATCAGCAATCTTTGAAGACGCTAAAGTGTATTTTACAGGGATACATAACTGCATATCTCGAGATATGCTTGGAGTAAAGTGTATTTTTGCAAAACGCTATTACAACATCAATGGTTTTCACCCGCTATCTCCGTTGTTCTAATATATATCAACTTTTAAAGTAGCGTAGTTTGTGTCGATAATAGTGCTTGAGATATTTACATGCCCAAAATGTTCCAATTTTTAAACCCAGATTTGGTATTTGAAATTAAAACTTAAAAATGCTCTCCTGAAAAGTAGTATAAAAACACTTATGTACTAATTCCTTTTTGCCACAGATATTAAATTAATAATAATAATTTTGATTCAATGATCTGTTTTTATTTAGTTTTCCCAATTAAATTAGGTTTATTTAAACCTAACCGAGAACTGGCAACAATGACCATCGTCTCGTTGTATCGAAATCGACCAAGGGTTTATTGGGAATCGAACCCAGCGCTCTTATATGACTCATACAATATTCTGAAAATTATGTGTTCATATTCTTTTCGGAGTCTTTTTAGACTCTTTTATGAATGTTAAAAAAATATTTTGAATTTTTTACATATCCATAATTAAGAGTCAAATATGAGTCTTTGCGGACTCCACATTTCGAGCGTTCTATTAATATTTTGAGCCTTGAAAGAGTCACAATTTATTAAGGCTCAGAAAATTGTACACAGTAAGCAAATATCAAACACCGGTGCATGCTCGACAATATATGAGCGATTGGATCTATATGTGGTAAAATCTTTTATTAGTGCAGCAAATATACAATTTAAGTGAAAAATTATTCTATGTCAAATGAATTTAATAAGGTTACCAAGTTAAAAACAAAATTTTAATCGAATATCTCATATTTTCATAAAATAAAGTCATATTTAATTGTAACCGTTTACATAGACTGAATGATGGACACGCTAAGTCAACTCAAATAGGGATTCTGAATCGGTCGGTATACTTAAAGTTTAGTCTAGGACCAATATTTTGGGTACTTACAAAAAAAAAACTGATGCTTTTTGTATTTTTTTTACTAATTAAGAAAAACTTGAAAAAACTTTATTATTTTCCAAAAAACTTGTTTTTTTAGAAAAAATCTTGAAATCTTTTTAGCAACTCAAAAAACTTGCAAAAAAAGGGAAATCTTGATATATGGCAACACTGCTTGCAATACATAGTGTCACACATGATCATATATGAAATAATATGACTATATAAAATTATATAAGATCACATTAAATTATTTTTACTCGGGCGATGAAATTATTGCAATTTTAGCACTGGGATTGGGGTAATTTTTCAGGATGCCATACAAAAATTCTTTACTTAGGCTAAGATTGTTGGGGGTATTTGAAGCATTAGCATAGAGCAATGGTTCCCAACCTTTTTTACTCCACGCCCCACTTTTAAGTTAAAAAATTTCCTTGTCCCCCCTAAACTCAAGAAAAATTTGTTAATTTTTCTAATTTTTGTTTTTAATGAAAAATTACTACTGGTTTAGCAAAGTTTTTGTAAAATAAGAATTAAAAATAAGTTTTTAGTAAAATTGTAAGCAATTTACAAATTTTTGTAGTTAATTTTGTTACAGAAAATAGTTTTTGTAGTTAATTTGACTAAAAAAATCTTGCACTGGAACGCTCAAATTGCTCCCCCCCCAGTGGGGCAAGAATTAAAGGTTGGGAACCATTGGCATAGAGAATACAGATTTCTTACTTGTTTATAATAAGATTTTAAAAAGCACTACAATTTGTTGTTTTATATTCAATTTTAATTTAAAATTCATATTATTCGGTTAATCGAATAATTCAAATTTAACCGATTATTAACCGATTAAATCTCAACCCCGATTAATTATTTGCCCGATTAACCGATTAAACAAGAACCTCGATTAATTGAATACCCTAGCTAAGTCACATTGACGAATATATGAGCGACATTGCCATAAACTTATCGTCAAACACATTTTGTTGATGATATTCAGAACGACAAAAGTATTTGAAATGTCGTGCAACTTTTGCTTTGTTTAAGAGATATATCGTCGAACTATATTCAATAAATGCCATTTCGAAAAAGCTTACTGTTCAGGAGAGCTAAAAAACTAGTTATTTCGCATATTATTGCAAAAATAAACAATGTACCTTCCACAAGATGGTTTAAATATTCTAAACAATTTTTACCTATGCAAAAATTTTCATATTTTGCACTTGTTTGCATATTTTTCAGAGATGGCATTTATTACTATATCAAAAAACAAATATTTTTTTAGAGTTGGCATATTTTGTCGGAAAATAAAAATACATTTTTTTTGGAAAAATTTTTAAAAATTTTTTTTTTTTGGTTTTTGTTATCCTTAGTACGGTAATTGCAAAAACTGAACAAAAAATTAAAAATCTTTGCATATTTTTAAAAGTTACTAGCTCCGAAAGCCTTTTAATCTCAGGGTGGTCAACTTTGGCACTCTGTAACTCACGCTGTATTGCAATAGGGTCACTCCAAACCAGCTATTTTGAAAGCTTATATCATTGACTTTATTTGCCCCATTCATAATGTTTCAATCTGATAAATAGTTTGAAAGTTACATAAATATAAGCAATTTTTTTTTTTGCAAACGCTATTTACCGATATTTTTAAAATGGCAATATCTCGAGAACCAGTCATTAGATATCAAAATCTTTACAAGATTCGTGTTTAGCATGGCAAATTCAATAAGATATGTGGTCTAATTTTTTTTAAAAATTTTTTTTTAAAATTTTTGAAAATTTACAATGGGAGTTGGCATTTATTTCCACCAAAAAAATATGTACTTTGAGTTAGCAGAATAACAAAAATGTATGTAAAACGACAACAAATTATTTTTTTGCTCTGAAATTTTTATGGCAGATAGGTATTACATAGGGGAGCTATTTGCCATCGGAAACTCATTTCCGTCAAATTTGAGTTGGCATATTTTGAATATAGGTTCACGATATGTAAATAAAAATATCGGGACAATAACGACACGAAATAAGACAACAAGCAAGCGTCAACAAAATTTTGAATTATTCAGTTGAACCTTGAAAGTGCTTGTAAGAGGTTGTAGATTTCATCAAATATCGCTCTGTTAATTTAATTTTTTTTATCATGGATTTATCCAGAGTTATAGAGTAATTTATCGACCAGGGTTAACTTACACACAAAAAATTATTGGCTAAAAATTTTCAATTAAATCTATTGATCAACAAAATTTAAATGAGTTAATCAATATTTTGATTAAAATTTTTGTTATTTTTTGTAACAAATTTTCAACATACCAGATTTTTTTTCGCTTTGATTTATTTGAATAGATTAATTCAAAAATATACAAAATAATCGAGCTTTACTTTTTTTATTGTTGGAAACTTATTGGAAAGCAAAAAGATGCATTTTTTGATAATTTTGTCATAAGCTTAAAATTAATTTGTTAAATCAATCATTATTTTGATTGACTTTAAATAAAAAATTTATCAAATTTTTGATCAAAATCGAAAAAATGTTTGATTGAAAAAATTTTCAATCAATCACCTACAATTTGATGTATGGTATAACAATTTTTTTAATTGGAGGAATTTCAATCAACAAATTGATTGAATCCGCGTTTTTGTTGATTGAAATTCGTTTCAAATTTTTTCTGTGTACAAAGTCTTAAAGGAATTAGGTTTAACATTTAGTCTATTAAAAAAAAGTGTCTGCGGAATTTCAGATGGGTTCCATGAAAATTTGCATGGGCCTTTGTTTTGACGATCTTATAAAAAAAAGTCCCAAGAATGTCATCTGATTTTGTTCAGTTTCTTGCAAACTATATTATCAATATATTTAATATTAGAGTCTTACTGGAGATCGCGTCGGAAAAGCATCGATTCGTCGATAAAACTATTTGCTTAATCCAGAAACGTGATTGTTTTTGTCGGTCGTTAGTATTGGTTATTTCTTAAGGAAACGTCGTTTCACTATTCCATTGTGAAACAATTCGTATTGTGTCCGGAGTTAAAACCCCACAAAAATCAAAACCCTACAAATGCTAAGTGGGTCCGGCCATCTTTTTTTCAGTTCATCGGTAGACAGGGTGCAGCATTGATACACAACTAAAGAAGATATTTGATATTAGATTTCCAGGACTAAAGAGTTCCTGCATTTTTGTAATATTAAATATTTGTTATATTAGCTGAAATTCAGAAATATCCCCGCTTATTCTATATTTATGAAGGACAGGACGAAGCAAATTTTTGCCTATATAATCATCAACGACATAATAAGCAATACGTCACCCATGTTGACTTCAACGACTATGTCGACCATATTGTCGTCTCCGACTATGTCGCCCATATTGTCGTCAAGGACTTTGTAAGTGATAATGTCGCTTACGTTGCACAGTGTTGCGACTTCATGTAAAGAGTGGCCAAAAATAGAAGGAGTTAAGTTAGAGCGTTAAAACTTGGAACACTTGTTAAGATCGATAAGATCAAGAAAAATTTAGAATTTGGTCAATATCCGCCCAAGGATTCGTATCCTTCCCATATATCCTGAAATTAAAATACGGCATAAAACGAAAACTTACGCTTTAATCTTCGTGTTATTTATTGTAGTTATTAACTATAATGCCATTAATTATTCTACAAAATTTTGTCCAATTCGGAGCAAGGATAAGCCTAGCTCAAAAATGTCCTTTTTAAAATAACATTCAGAAAACGGGTAATAATTGAAGTTATTTCATGAAATATTGAAAATTCAACTGTTATAATATGCTTAATGTATTTGCCAAAATTTGTGCAAATCGGAACAAGGATACGCCCTCCTCGAAAATGTCCTTTTTTAAAAAAGTCAAGAAAAAATTCAAAATTCAAATTCCTTCATGAATTTTTGCATCCGCAACACTTAGAATATACCTTAAATCTTAATCAAATGAAAAAATTGAAGCAAGGATGTAATACATATATTAAAAATGTCCTTGAAAAATTTAAAAAAAAGCTTAAAAAATCCTTCGTACTTCATGAAATTCTGTTCTGATAATGTTGAAAATACTTTATTTTAGTATAAGTGAAGCAATGATTATCCTTAACCTATCCTTAGGATATTCTTAGCGAATAAATATCCTTTTTATAAAGACTTGAGACAATTCAGGGAAGTCCTTTTACCTTAAAACTATCAATAATTCACAACACTTTTTGCACGTAGTATTTACAATACGTTTAATATTGAATTAGGTTTAAGCAGGGATATGCCTATCTCAAAAAGACCTTTATAAAATAAGCAAGAAAAAATATAATACAACGTACTTCCTCAACAAAATCTTACTAAATAAAAGTCTGCATCTGTTAATGTACAACTTGTGTCTAGCCAAGCATCTAATTTGGGTCAGGCCTGGATGACAAATAATGGTTCTTGGACCAATTTAAATAAAATTTTAAATTTAACAGACCGATTCATTTTGCATTCCGATTTATTATTTGTGTTCCATAACTATGTTTCGCAAAACATTTCAAATTATCAAGGACAACTGCTGCATCTTGGTGTTTTCGTTAAAAAAATTTCCAAATTTATATTCGGGTTCCCACAAAAAAAAATTGATTAAAAAAAAAAGTGGAAAAACGTGGACGAGTTCTTTTGTTATTTGTAATCTACATACTTATACCAATATTTTCTGCAAAGAACTAAGCGCGCCAATGAGGGCCACAAAAATGGCTGACTATCAAATATGAAATTTGCAAAATAAATTAGTATTTTCTTTGGAACTCACTTTATAACAGCGTTACTTGCCATATGATTAACTTATGTCGACCAAAACAGCATTATCTTACAAGCAACATATCTAACTTAAAACTTCATTACCAATAAGGTCGAATTTAAAATGCAATATAATTATTTAACCGTCACAAGTACATGTGGATTTCAAAGATTTTAAAACCAAAATATGATATATTTCAAAAAGTTCAACTTTAGAGACATGTAACTTAAAAACTATTAAAGATATCTATAAACTGTTTTGGATTTGTTTTATTTATGATATTTTCTTAAAATAAAATTCATATAACCTTAAGTTTTAAGACATTTAGTTTGACCATTTATGGCCAAGGTCACAACACTGTTGTCGTTTACGATTTTCCGGCCCTGAATTTTTTTTCTGTGTATGTGTACGAAATAACAACGACCGTAGAGGCCGCCGCGCGTATAAGGATACCAAAAAGTTGTGGAAGGTGGTCAAATTCTGGCTGCCAAATTTGGCTTCCAAATTTCGTGGAGAGCAAAACAACCCGGCAAAACTTTGGTAATGGGTAGTGATTATATAACACATTACCAGGTAATGCATATAACTTATTTGTAGCATTATTTTATGATGTCTTACCAAACATTTGTTCCACAACGTATTATTTTCAAGTGAAAAATAATGCATTACTAATAATTTGCTACGTAATGCATGATTATTGGAAAAAATGTATTTCATATTTGTTATTTCTATTCTATTATTTATAATTGGATGCATAACCCAGTATGCAAAATGAGTCGATATCGATTCGAAAAAGAATCGTTTTCTCTAAGAATTTCATCGATATCGAGTTCGATATAATGTCGATATAAAGCGTGTTTTCCTATGAAGCATGCAAGGTGATATAGAATCGAGTATTGGTACAGGATTCGATTCGATTTTTAATCGAAAAATTTCATGAATTTCGATATATTTGTTTTTTAATAATTTAGTTAATTGTTTTAAAAACGGTAAGAATTAAAAAAAATATTTTATTACTTACTACTACTTACTTACAATTAACTAATTTTTACTTATTTAATTTATTTATTCTTTAAATTTAATTTTTACTAATTACTATTTTTATCTGCCTCACTTGAGATTTGAACTCATAACTCCCAGTTTACTGGTTAAACGCCTTACTCCTTCAGCCCAAGGAAGATGTATAAAGGAATGCTTCCAAACAAGTAGTTGGTCGCCATAGTTATTTTTTTGATTAATATCAGAACAATAATATTTACGAATTTTTCAAGAGAACAAAAAAAAAACATTTCAAAATATTTGAAATTTGTTTTGGTTCTCATAAATATTTAAGAAAAAAATTTCAAAAATGTAAATAAACTGAAAATATTTATGGAAAGGGAATAAAGTAAAAATCAAAATTTGATTAAAAAAGAAAATAAATATTTAAATGTCGTTATTGTTATTGTTCTGATTTACGTCGTTGGTAGCAGTCCTTTATAATTAGTCCATGCTTCAGCCAAAGTTTGATAATAAAAGTAGTTTTTTAAAATTACTTTTACTAAAATTTTAATTTTTTATTATTATTTGAATTGCCCTTAAATTATAATTTGTATTATTATTTGAATTACCCTGTTTTTATATTCATTTTATTTTGTTTTGACATACTTCTCCCAATTTGAAAATATTTTTATTTCAAAATATATATTAGTACAAACAAATTTCAAGTTGTGTATGGCCTAGTTGGTTAGCAGGTTCGGCAGCTTATGATTTGTAGATTTTTGGCCTTGGTTCAAACCCCGGTCGCGGATTTTTTTTTTTATTTTTTTTTTTTTATTGTTCTAGTGTTAGATATTATTTTTATACCCTCCAACTACAGTATGGGGGTATACTCACTTTGTCATTCCGTGTGTAACGTATCGAAATATCGGTCGGAGACCCCATAAAGTATATATATTATTGATCAGTGATCGATTCTAAGACATTCTAGCGATGTCCGTCTGTCTGTAGTTAACACGATGCAGTCCAAAAAGAAAGAGCTAGACCCCTCAAGTTTAGCATAAATATGTCTTATGGTTCTAGGCAGGTTAAGTTTGGAAATGGGCCAAATCGGACCAGGGGGAAAAAAGTTTCGCCTTGAAGAACTAAACCAACCACTTAAAAATGCTAATTTTTTTGACGTTTTTTTGTATTTTTGTGAACTAAATGAGACATTTTTATGTTCGTAGAAGTTTATAGTCCTGAGCTTGGACCCAGGGGATTAAAAACTGTCTCTTTTTTTGCCCCGCCCCTCTTTTAAGGGCGTGGATAAAAAAATAACTTAAATAATTATAAAACTATAATACTTAAGTGCACAAAGCAGACAAAAATGAACTTGTAAACATATACCGTGAGGGCCAAGGAGTCGCCCAAGCTCACCGACCCCTCCCCCTACCTTGCCCCCTCCCCCCTTAAAACAACGCCCCTGTCAAAAATTTTTTTTAATTTTTTTACATGTTGGGGGGTATAATAGATTCGGCACAGCCGAATTTAACACTCTCACTTGTTTTTAATAATAAAAGTAAAATTTGTGGAATTTTTGTAATCTATACTTCTATACTTCTATACTTCTATATCTATATCTATTAGAGTTAATTTCGAAAATGTGATCTGCGGATATCATCATTTTTTTGAAGGATTTAGGGGAACTAAAAAGAATGGCGGTATTTTTTTGGAAAAAAATTAGCTCCTTGGGGTGGTTCAACGCATCTGAAAACGCGAATTTTGAGCTGATTTTTCAGCAGAGCTAAAACGGCTGAATATATCGCAAATCTGATTTCATCAGTCGATTCTACAGCAAAAAATAATACAATGGTCATTTTTCGAACTCTTAAAAAAAGTTCCAAAAACCCACCACAGAGGGCGGAAATATGAGGTTTTTCCATTTTATTTTTTAATTAATTTTTTAAGTATTCACAATTAAAGAGCATTTTCAGCTTGACAAAATGGTACTAAATTTTCCGTTTTATCACAACCCGTTAAAAAGTTATCAATTTTCAAAAATGAACAAAAACAAGTTTTTTAAGAACTTTGACCTCAATTTTCTCGAAATGATGACGTGATAGAAAAATTTGAAATCTAGATTCAGAATCAGCATCGAAATGTAAATCGAAAACGAGTTTTATGATCCCAGAATATCATCCTAAAATATAAAAAAAAAAAATGCTCTTAATAATGCACAAAAAATGCGTTTTTTGTGAACTTTGACCTCAATTATCTCAAAAACCTGACGTTACGGAACATTTTGGAAACCAGATTTGGAATCAGCATTGAGATGAAAATCGAAAACGAGTGTCCAGACCGCGGACCCATCCAAAAAATTTTCAAATTTCGGTCAGTGTTTTATAATTTTGCCACTAGAAAAAAACTTTGAAGCCTTATAACTTTTTAATGGGTTGTAATAGAAAGGTGCTTTTGGTACCAAATTTCTTAGCAAAATGTGCCTCTTCATCGTGCATGATTAAAAAAATAATTTAATTTTTTTTTTTAAAAAATCGATTTTTACGCCCCCTGTTGTGGGTTATTGGAACTTTTTTTAAGAGTTCAAAAAACTGCTATTATTTTAATTTTTGGTGTAGAATCGACTGGTGCAATCAGATTTGCAATATATTCAGCCGTTTTTTCTCTGCAAAAAAATTATCTCAAAATCCGCGTTTTCAGATGCTTTGAACCACCCCAAGGAGTGAAAATTTTTCCAAAAAAATACCGGCATTCTTTTTAGCTCCCCTAAATCCTTTAAAAAAATGATGATATCCGATAAACAGATGAAGTGACATAGTCACGAAACGAACTCTAATATCTATACTTCTATACTAATATTATAAAGAGGTAATGTTTGTATGTTTTTTTGTTTGTTTGTTTGTAGAAAGTAATCTCCGGAACTACTCATCCGATTTCAAAAAAGTTTTCAGCAATATTTAGAGTGTTCCTCCCGGACGGACATAGGCTAGGTTTCATCGAACACGCCCACTTCTACGCCCACTTTTTGACAAAAAACGTAAAATTTAAAAATCTTCAAAACTACTAAACCAATTTCAATTTTTTTTTTACCAATACATACTTGGAATGGTCCTTCATGATGGACATATGCTGGGTTTCATCGACCACGCCCACTTCTACGCCCACTTTTGGCAAAAAACTTAAAATTTAAATATCTTTGAAACTACTCAACCGATTTAAAAAATGCTTTTACCAATATTTAGAGTGGTCCTCCAGAGTGGGCATAGTGTAGGATTTTTCGACCACGCCCACTTCAACGCCCACTTTTGGCAAACAACTTAAAATTTAAATATCTATGAGACTACTCATTCAATTTCAAACATTTTTTCAATAATATTTAGAGTGTTCCTCCAGGGTGGACATAGGTTAGGAATCATTGACCACGCCCACTTCTTCGCCTACTTTTTGGCCAAAAAACCTAAAATTTAAAAATCTCCTAAATTACTCATACGATTTCCAAAATTTTTCCACCAATGCTTAGTATGGTTCTTATGTCTGGAAATATGCTGAGTTGCATTGACCACGCCCATTTATACGCCCACTTTTGGCACGAAAAACGTAAAATTTTAATATTATGAATCTACTCATCCATTTTAAAAAATTCATCACCAATATACATTTTGAATGGTCCTTCAGGTTGGACATGGGCTAGCTTTCATCAACCACACCCTTTCTACGCCCAGTTTTGGTTAAAAATAAACGTAAAATTTAAAAATCTCTGAAACTACTAATTCGGTTTAAATTTTTTTTTCTCAAATATTAAGAATGGTCCTAGGGTTCATCGACGTAAAACTTTAAAATAGACGAAACCTTTTATGATGTTTAAACACTGATTTCACTAATATTTATAAATCTCCTTCAGGGTAAGTTAGGGTAGGTTTCATTGACCGCACCCATTTTAAAGATCACTTTGGGTCAAAAGACTTCAAATTTAAAAACCTTTAAGACTACTTATCCGATTTCAAAACATTCCGAAAACGCCCTTTTTGGAAATTCCGATTTTAATGGAGCAAACAGTTGCAAAGAAGTGAACTTTGTAACCTTTTCTTGAAATGTGGGATCCTCCTGTCCAAAAAATCATTATTCCTTCAACGCATGTTATGGAACGCAATGAATTTGAATTCAAAGAATTGAAACGAATAGAACAGGGAACGAAATGGAATATAACGGGGAACGAAATGGAATGATACGGGGAATGAAAGGATATCAATAATAACGATATAAGAGCTCGAAAATGTTCAAGAAATTGTTTTACCGGAACGAACATGATTCCGGGCTAAACGGGGCTGTTTGAATTTTATTGTTTGTTTTAAATAGTTTTTATTTAAGACTTCAACGATAAAAATTTAATATAATATTCTGCAGGGGACAATTTTAGAAATGGGGACTCTAATACTGATGCTTCTTTAATTCCGTATTTATTATTACCGGTGACAAAGTTCCGGGCGGGCCTGCTAGTATTTAATAAAACTAAAACTCGATGTTATATTGAAAATAAATATTTTTTTATGGAACAACAAATACGAGAATTACTAAAATGTAGATTGGAAATCATTTCGAAATCGATTAGTTTTTCAATAAAAATATGAGTTCGAGAAACGTTAAAATATCGACTGTATATAATATCGACTTCGAATCGTTCTTGCGGAAAAGCCTCGAAAAAACTTCGAAAAAATTGTCGCCTCGAAACTGTGCAGACTGGGAATGCATTACAATAACATAAAAAATAATTATTTTATAAAAAAATGCATAAGTTTAAACTAGAGATGGGCTCACGACAGGAAATTTTTAGCGACACACACTCACGAGCATGTTTTATCTACTTACACTCACTTACAATCACGTGAGTATATTTAATACAAAATTACTTTTTCGCTACTCGTAACACCTTATATATTATCTTCTGGTATGCTATATTATTTCATTTCTCGTAACCTATAAAATATCATATATTTTACACCTTACTCGTATTCTTCGTTATAAATTTATGACTAATTTTATACCTTACTGGTATTCTTTGTGATAATGTGGATGTATTACTTTGGGTCTCATCGCCTGTTAAAATCATCAATGCTGCAATGTATAAAATAAGAAATCTTATACCTTATTTTATACCTTATTTGGTAATCTAAGTTTTGCTGGGAACGTTTACTACGTAAAATGTTGGACCCTACCGTGTGAACATATAGTAAATTTTTTTAATATTTAGTACATTTTTCAGTTTTTTTCCATTTTTGTTTTGTTTTTTATATAAAAAAATAACGTTCTTATGGAAAAATAATAAAAATAACAAAACCAGAATTTTGTTGTATTTATTTTATTTGAAATTAATTTTTTTTTTTAAATAAAATAATTTTTTTTTTTTTATTTTATTATTATTTTTTTTTTATTTTTAATTGTTTCTGATATTTTTCTGACGTTTTCTCAATATTTCTAAAAAAATACCTTTTTAAGTAGTAGCGGGTATTTCGTACCATTCTGCCCAACATTTTACGTAGTAAACGTTGATTTGCTCTCCACGAAATTTGGGAGCCAAATTTGGCAGCCAGAATTTCGCCACCTTCCACAACTTTTTGGTATCCTTATAAGCGCGGCGGCCTCTACGGTCGTTGGAAATAATCTTTATTAAATTTAAGTCGTCACGTATTGCCTAGACTATATTCCTGTTAGTTCGGGAATTATCGAATTTTACCCGAAGGTTCACATTGTTTCAAAAGGGGCCAAAGAAATTTTTAAACACTGATATGGCCGATAAGCCGAGACTCCTCAACCTTGAAATCGTCTTTTCCATATGTATTTTAAATTTCTGGCAAATCGGTTCATTAGGGTTGAGATACTTAACTTAACTAGAGATTAATAACTCTAGACTCAAATTTATTTATCGGGAGGGACTAGTAGGGGAACTCCATTGCCATCCCGTGGTATCAAAACGGACCTCAGAGTAAGTGTGTGCTGACGTTAATCATGAGAAGCCACTTATAACCTAATTTAACCTAGGTACAATAGCCAAATAACATTATATTAGGTCGTGTTAATAGCCAAACCTAAAATTATATCTGATAAATTCCATGCTGAGTTTTCTTGTAAATTTAATATTTAAAATGCTTAAGTATCAAAAACTTTTCTTAATTATCTTAACTATTTTTTGAAAAGTGTGTGAAAATGTCTACTTGAGTAATATGGTAAGTATTTTTCAAAATCTTTATCTATACGATGTGACAAGTGTTTCTGTATCTTCAGTGTTTTGTATTATTTTTTTTTTTTCAGTAGATGAGAATATTGAATAAAAATCATCAAAATGATTAATTTGTTACTGTGTCTTTTTTAGTGGATGTTTATTTTATTTCCACAAAAAAAAGAAAATACTTTAACAATTGAATTGATTTATAGCAACGAGACGCTAAGTAGACATAAGATTATGTAGTTAATGTTTAAGAGGATATTGTGACCAAAACGACCGATCGTCCGACCGCAAATACACTCACCATACGGCGAGAAGACTGAAAAACTGAACATAAAAACTACAATACATTTATTATTCAGTCGTCTATAAAGAAGGCATTAATGTTGTTGTTTATGATCTTACAAAAGGTGGTCTGTGTGATCTGCAATTTAACATTTTAGTGTAGTTTATAACGAAAAGCGATGGTTACAGCAAACAGCATCTTACATTCATGCATTCTAGCAGCCAGCGTAAAAGCATAAGTAGGAGATATACACTGGGCAAAATTTAAAAAAATGTATAATTATTGAAAAATATTTCTATCTTATAAAAAAAAACTGTCTTACTTAATTTTTAGAACCTCGTTTCACTTTCCTGGATGAGCTACAGACCGCCTTTATTTTGAAAACGTATTCTCTAACATGAAGAATATCACGAAATCTACCAGAGATTGTATAAAATCTAGGGCTGCCAATCCCGAAATCCCGGGATTTTTATCATAAAATGAATCCCGAATCCCGGGATTTTTAAGCTCACATCCCGGGATTTTTGAAATATTAAAAATGTATGTGAATTTATTTTTAAAAATACAACTTTGTTCAATTATTGTTACATTTACATCAACAAATTAAAACTTAAACTTTAGCTGGTCACGAATTTGGTTGAGCTGAGAATTCCACCCAGGCTTGCTGAATAATAGTCCAACGAAGTTGGTTTTGGCGAACATTTTCTAAAAAACCGAAACTTTGATCAAAGGGCGCCAAGTGTAAATTTAATCCGATTGGCCTTAAATTTGTACTACATAATTTTTAGGCCTAGGAGAATAAAAATTTTCCCGGACGTTCAAAATTGGAAGAATAACTTTTTTTATACAAAACAAAATGCAAGTCTAATGTATTTTATTATTACCTTTCTCCTTTAAATGTTTTTCTTATTTTAAATTCTCTTTAAATTAGTTTTAACATTTTACACTACAACAACCAAAATCGGAATGGAATGAAACCAAAAGCAAATAAAAGCTTTTTTTAGTTCATTGCTAAATATTTAATAATAATAATTACTTGAAAGCTGCATAAGTGGCGTATACTTAATTTTTAAATTGCCTTTAAATAACAATCAGAATAATTAGAAATCATTTTTTTTATAATTTCGTTGTAGTGAAATCGACCCAAGGGATTTCATGGGAATCAAACCCACGACTCCCTGCTTAATAGGCTAGCACGATACAAACTCACTCACAGTAGCCCCCTTAATATACACAATAAAATTGAAACATAAGGAGTCCACTATTTTTCTACTTTTATAATCAACGAAATTTAATCCCGAAAAATCCCGGAATCCCGTAAAATCCCGGGATCCCGAAAAAATCCCGGGATTTCGATTTTCAAATCGCGAATCCCGGGATTTTAAAAAACCGATCCCGTTTTACAGCCCCAATAAAATCTGACCGAGGCACTGTGGCCGAAATCACTGATCTAGCGGCGCTTAAGTCAAAATTAAAAAATTAAGATCGATAAATGTTTTTGCACTGCATCTATACTTTACAGAAAAAATTTACGTTTTTACTTTTGTTTTGCTTTCAATATTCGCACAGCTGTAAGCTGTCAAATATACATTTTCTGCAGCAAGTGTATTAAAGGAATTTGGGGCCTAATTACTCAGTGACTTTTTCTTGCCACTTTTAAGTCTATTGTTTATACATTGTGAGCCAAAAAGTTTTAATTGAAAGTAAAAGGTATGTTTTAACTCAAAAATAAATGTTTGTGGCCTGTGTGTATCTAGTTTATTATTAGTGCATTATAGAAGTTGACATTTGTGATATAAACTATAGTTTCATGGACTGCAACTTTTGAAATTCGATCGTATTCGGTCCGATTCCTGTTTTGATTATTATTTTTGGTTATTTTTGTTGTGACGTTTCAGCATGGCGTGCTAGTTCGCACAAGTTGTTCGGTTTTTTATGGTCCATCTGGCTGTCCAAATAAACAGTATAAACGCGATACCACAATTTTCAATCGATTTGGCTAAAATTTTAAATTTAAGATTTTTGATCGAAAGAACAAAACCTGTTTCATTTTTGACAAAATCGGTCTATGTTATCCCATAGCCCCCATGTTAATTTCCCATTCCAGTTTTACTAAAAAGTCCTAACAATGGTATTTTCACAAATATCCTCTTGAAATTCGACAGGTAAATGTTTTTTGTAGCCATAAATAACACAGGGCAACACTTTTTTTGTCCGGGTTCTGATAACTAATTTTGGGTAATAGGGGTACGCTGATTTCAAATCTGGCTACCGTTTCTTTGGGTCAGCTCTAGTTTTCGAGATATAGCCTAAGGAAACTTTGAAAATTGGCTATTTTTAGCATGTTTATGAGTCTATATTTAGGTTAGTTGGTAGCGTGCTAGCCTATGAAACAGGGGGTCGTGGGTTCGATTCCCACAAAAACCCTTGGTCGATTTCGCTACAACGAGACGACGGTCATTGTTACCAGTTCTCGTTTAGGTTTAAATTATTAAAAATGATTTGTGATTAAATTGGAAAAATAAATAAAAAACCGAAAAAAAATGTAGATAAGAACAAGAGTCTATATTTACCAACACTAGTCTTACATCCAAAAAGTGAATGTCGATTTTAGGTCTGTTGGATATGCTGATTCCAAAAATGATCTTACTTTTGTTGAGTCATCTTTAGTTTTTGAGATATCGCTAAAATAAAAATTTTAAATTTATGACCTCAAATGTTGTTTTTTTATTTTTAGTACCAAAAGGTACATAAAAATAAAATGTATTTATTCGGCCTTTATATATGTATATATATTCGATTAGAGTTTTATTCTAGTTCGAGGCCCAAAAATATTTCTATATATGATATTGTCATAATAGAGTATTTTTAATTTATTGCTTTAAAAAAGTTACTCATCTCATAGTATATCTGTACTCATCTCATAGTATATCTGTATCTGTACTGTACAACGATGATTCTCTAAAGTCTGCTGATGATTCCTTTAGTGGGGATGAAACTGATCAGTACAGATATACTATGAGATGAGTAACTTTTTTAAAGCAATAAATTAAAAATACTCTATTATGACAATATCATATATAGAAATATTTTTGGGCCTCGAACTAGAATAAAACTCTAATCGAATATATATACATATATAAAGGCCGAATAAATACATTTTATTTTTATGTACCTTTTGGTACTAAAAATAAAAAAACAACATTTGACACAAAGTTTAGTACGACTTATCCTACCAACACTATTGTTTGGTTGGGTACTGTTGTTATTGTAAAATAACAGCAACACGTATACTTATAATTACCGACGGTGATTTAGTATATACAATTTTTGCTTTAAAAGAGTTATTTTTGTTGGAAAACAGATTTCGGACCTTCATAATAATATTTCTCATATAACTTGTGAAATATATCAAATATTATGTCTGGTTTGATGTTTGATTGACCAACGATGATTCTCTAAAGTCTGCTGATGATTCCTTTAGTGGGGATGAAACTGATCAGTACAGATATACTATGAGATGAGTAACTTTTTTAAAGCAATAAATTAAAAATACTCTATTATGACAATATCATATATAGAAATATTTTTGGGCCTCGAACTAGAATAAAACTCTAATCGAATATATATAAATTTATGACCTCTGTAATTTTGTCTGAATATTTATGCCCTTTTTAATAACTCGAAAACTAAAGCTGTCAGAAAAAACCTAATACCAGTTTTGGAATCCTGGCATCCAATATAGTTAAGTTCGTGTTTAAAACTAATGCACCAAAATTTTTTTATGGAAATTATAGCCAAGCAAAATTGGTAAAAAACGCACTTTTTCGACCCTTAAGCAGCGATTTGCTCGCGAACGCGAGCTGATGGAAACAATTGGATAACAGATTCGGAATCAGCACACTAAAATCCATATAAATCAGGTGTCAAAGGTTAGGCAAATTGAAAAAGTTCAAATTTTGTCAACCTGTGTTATTTATACTTGACACTTTTTAAGCACTTTGCGCATGTCGCACAAACTTTGAATATTTGACAGCCCCTAGTAAAATTTTATGAGGAAAATATTTGTAGAACATTTTAACCCTCTAAATGGAAGTTTTATTAGACTTCTGTGTTTCAATTTAGTAAAAGGACTAAAATGACCCCTTAAAATGGCAGTTAGAGGGTTAAAATTTTCTAAGAAAAGAACCGCCATAAAATTCTACTGAAGACATCAAATCATATTTTGAAGCTCAGATGTGTTTTTATTATAATATTTTTGGCGTTTTCCAAACGCCTTTGACAAAAAAATTAAAACTTCAGTGGGCTACAAAAAAGAAATCCGAACTGACTTTGCAAAACCCTTTGGTAATTTTGTCCACTTGATGGTCTACTTTCGTTTGGCGTTGAAGGCATTTAGGCTCAATGCGATGACCCAAAATTTGTTGCACAGTGATATCGGGCGAAATTTTCATATGGGGCCTTGGTCCAAAAGTGATCCGACTAAAATCCGATTTGATTAGGTTATTAAAGTACGCGTTAAACACACAAAAAAATTCAATAAAATATTTTTTATATACATGAAATTTGAGAGATTTGTGTGAATATCTGGAAGGTGGTTTGTATGGGGGCTACAAGAAGAACTGGTCCGATTTCTTTGAAATTCTGAACGGTTATTACAGAATACGAAAAGGTTTACCTGCCAAATTTCGAAAGGATATCTATTATAATACGGTTATTAGAGTTATTTAAGCCAAAATTTGAGCCCCCTTTGTATGGGGGCTAGGTCTAAACATGGACCGATTTTCTCCAATTTTCGTCCCTAGGGCATACGAAGCTTAAGTTTCAAATTTTAGACAAATCGATTGATAATTGCGACCTGTATCGTGTTTACAACGTTTATATGGACGGACGGACAGACAGACGGACGGACATCGCTAGAATGACTTAAAAAGTTATTCTGAGTCGATCGGTATACTTAAAAGAAGGTCTAGGACCAATATTTCGGGTAGTTACAAACATCAGCAAAAACTCATTATACCCTGCACCACAGAGTGGTGTAGAGTATAATTAGATATTTTTGATTTATGCAGGTTTCAAAAAAAAATTATTGGGGATAAAGTTTTAAAAAATGCATTTGCATCAAAAATACATTTTTTTAAAATAAAATATTTTTTTGAGTGCATTCATAAACAAACGGGCAATTGTTAGAATCCAGTGCTGTTTGAATCGTAAAAATCAAATAAATACTTTCAAATATATGCCCCTTCAACTTTATATACTTTTTTCATAAAATAACAAAATAAACATACAATTTATTTTTTTGTATGGAAAAATCTCATAAGTAGTTTTTAAAAAAAATATAGGTGGAAAAAGTTGAAAGCCCAAAAAACGCTGCACTTATTTTTATGTAAAAAATTTTATTCTTTTGATTAATGCAGGTTTCAGAAAAATCGAAGGGGGATGAAGTTTTGAAAAATGAATCTTAAAATTGCATTTGCATCAAAAACGTACTTTTTTGAAAAAATATTTTTTTTTACTACATTGGTATAAAAAAAGACGATTGTTAGAGTCGAATGCTTTTTGAATGGTAGAATTCTGATCAATACTTTCGAAGACATGGCTCTTCAAAGTATCATACTTTTTTGATATTTTAAATTTTTGAAGAAAATTTAATTCGCGAAAAAATCACGATTTTTTTTAAATTTGAAAACTGAAAATGGATATGTTTTGTTGGCTCCACAGTATAAATGTGTTCAAAAAATTAGACAAATTTGAAGAACCTCGGTCAGCTTTTATAAAATCTCTGGTCAATTTCGTGATATATAAAAAACAATTTCCAGTAACAAGACAAACCGACAGTTAAAATCCTACTGATGGTGTGTTTGAAACCGGTATGGGAATACCAGAAATGTCTATAGTTTTTAGAAATTCAATTTTTCTTCTGCATTTTTTCAACTTGAACCCTTATATGTTAATCTGTTTTTAGTATTTTTTTGTATGTTATTTGACGATCGTGATCTTATTAACAATGGAAGTATCTCAACGCTGATAAACCGATTTGCATGAAACGTAAAATATATATTAAAGAGACAATTTTAAGGTTGGGGTGTCTCGGCTTATCGGCCATATCGGGGACTTAGGGGCTTAAAACATGGGTCAAAGAATGGTGAAAAAATCGTTTTTTGGATTTTTCAGCCATTTCTTTCGAAGAAACTATAATTAAACTCTGAAATCGCTGATATTTAAAACTTATGTAGAGCTAAGCCTATTAATAAACAAAAATATATAACTTAACCAAAAACGAATATTATTTGAGAAAAACAAATATTATTTTCATGGAGGTCCTAACTTTTCAAGGCATTTTTGTTTTTTTGGTGTTGCATAACTATAAAGACACGGATTAAAAAATAATTATAAGCCAACTAAAAAGGATAAATGTTATAAACTGAAAGTGTAGAAAACTTCCATTATTATTAAAAAGTAAAAAAAAAAAATATTTGGAACCCGCCCGCCATTTTAACCTTTACCCCATCCTCAAAATGCACCGTCATGGGTCAATTTTGACCCACAAAGGTCGATCTTTAAAACTATTGGTCCGATTCTAGCCCTTTGCTACAAATGATTAGTACATTGTGAAGCAATCGGACGAATAGTTTTAAAGATCGACCTTTATGGGTCAAAATTGACCCATGGTGGTGAATATTGAGGATGGGGTAAAGGTTAAAATGGCGGAAAGTTTCCAAATATTTTTTTTTTTAATTTTTTAATAAAAAATAAAGTTTCATACGTTTCCAGTTTATAACATTTATACTTTTTAGTTGGATTATATATTTTTTTTAATAAGTGTCTTTATGGTTATGCAACACCAAAAAATAAAAATGGCGTAAAAACTTAGAACCATCTTGAAAGTTATATTTATTTTTCTGCAATAATGTTCATTTTTGATTAATTTATAATGTTTTATTTACTAAAGGCACAGCGCTACATAAATTTTACATATCAGCGATTTCAGAGTGTAATTATAGTAATGCAACGGAGTGTATGATGCTTACATATGAGAAGAAAGATTTTTTTAATACATTTTAAATGGTGGCATTGTTAAATACTTTTTTCATGAAAATGTGTAAATTTTGGGGGTATTTATATGAGGACATAGACCTGCGAAGTCCATATGAATATGAAATAATCTTTATTAAATTTAACTCGACACGTATTTTTTCTCTAGAGGATATTCTTGTTAGTTCGGGAGTTATCGAAATTTTCCCGGAGGTCCACATTGTTTTATAAGGGGACAACGAAATTTTGAAACACTGATATGGCCGATAAGCTGAGACACCCCAACCTTAAAATCGTCTCTGTTATATATGTTTTAAGTTTCAGGCAAATCGGTTCATATGGGTTGAGATACTTCCCTTGTAAGATGGTACAACTTTCGTTGTCTAATTCTCAATACGAGTAGAGTCGAGTATGTTTTAAAAATAACTGAAACATGTTTTGTTTCAAATGAAATGTAATGTCTTAATGAAGTTTCATTTGGTTGAAACGTTCTTTCTGTAGAATCTACTTACAGTCAAACTCGGTTATAACGAACTCGGTTATAACGAATTCTCGCTTATAACGAACTAATTCCAAAGTCCCGACGTTTTGGCTTCATTTTCCACACAAAATACTTCTTTTATAACGAACTCGGTTATAACGAATACAATTTCATGTTTATTTACCTTTTTATAACGAACCCCCATAAATATTTTTTAATGTGCGGCAATCATGTTTATCAAACTCACAAAAGGTTGCAAATTTTTGGTTTATATCACAATTTTGATAAAATTTATTTATATTTTTTAATGTTTTCTTCTCAATTAGTAGTTCATTTACGAAAAAACATCAAATAAAACAAAATTAGATCTATTTTTTTGGAAATAAACCTAGGTTGCTAAAAAATATACCCCGCTTATAGCGAACTTCGCTTATAACGAACTATTTTTACTGGTCCCTCGGAGCTCGTTACAACCGGGTTCGACTGTATATAATATTTTCAGTGCAGTATTTAATGTCAGTTATCAAATGGCGCTGTTTATTATGTGAAATCAAAAAAATTCATAATGACGGAGATTTTATGTAAATGATGATAACTGTACAAAAAAAACTATCATAAATTCAATTAAAATCATCATCATTTTAAATTGTCATTTAACAATTAATCACTCTAATTTAACCTCGAAAATCAACGTTATGTCAAATAATAATTGGCCAACAATAAATTTGCTACATTATCAATTTGCCAATTTTGTGTCTGGCTGTCTGTCCGTATGCTGTTTATTTGTTCGTTTGTCTGCCTTATCGACAATTGTCTGCATAATTCTAATTTATCAAAGTTTTATTTACAATTGAATTGTGTGTATTGAACAATTTGTTTAAATTGAACATTTGGACATGACAACGATTTGTTCTTTCTAACACTTTTGCCAATCGCAAGAATGAATGGATATGGATAAAATTTCGAAAAGGAAAAAAATAATACTAGTAGTTTCTTTTCCACTTTTTGTATGAGTCACAGAATGTGTATGAGTGCAGTCACTGCTAGCACTTTGGCTAAATGAAATGCCTGCCTGGTAGATCAATATGCCACTAAACCCAAAAAAAAAAAAAAAATTACAAAACATACAAGTACAAATGGATGGCGATAACGGGCGTGAAATGTTGCAAAGTTGCACATACAACAATAAAATACCCACGCAATGCAATAAATAGTTTAAGGTGCAAATAGTTAGATAAGTAGCTAATAGTGCGTTCTTTTATTTTAGTTTTTTTTTTTTGTTTTATTAAAAATGTGCAATTGTAGTTTGTAAAATGTCTAGAATTCAAATTAACAAGATAAACCAATTATGAAAAGGTCACTCACTGTATTGACGCACAATTTACATGGACATTCATGTAATTGGTTTATTAGGTGAAGCCTAAGAAAATGCTTCGCTTACGTGATCGAATTGTACTTAATCGTTCAATTGAGTGAGCGCTCATTTTCGTTCATTTCAGATAAAAGAACTAGTTCTAGTTCAATCGGTCATTTATTGACTTCGTTTAATTATTGACTTCGTTCATCAAGTTCAAATCGGTCGATTTTTGTATTCGTTCAACAGTTCTTTCGTGAACGAAACACTTTGATTATGCCTGTTGTTTTGGCTTTCGTTCAAAAATACAAAAATGTTGAATAAAAACATTAGGATCACAGCATGAAAAATCGATAATATTTAAAAAAAAAAAAGGATTTATTAAAAAAAAATATATATATAATTTTTGTAAATAAACATAAATGCGTGCCAAAAGGGAAAACTAACGCCTAATGACGAAATTAGCAAAAAAAAAAATGAAAGAACGAACTGAAATATCAAAATGAAGCAATGACAAATTAAGCTGAATGAATAAAGAACTGAAATTAACGAACTAGATTAATCGCTCAGCTAGGTGAATAGTTCAATTGAACTAGCTCGTTCGTGAATGACATAACCACAGACTAATACAGGCTCGACATAAGTGACAGGTGTCAAAAAAGTAGCCTTGAACCATATGGTTAATTATTTCCAATTATTTTACGAATTAGGTTAGAAAGAGATAGCTAATAAAACGCGCCTTAAGAAAAATGGATGCCAGATCTGTTTTTATTGTTTCACTCACTCCTAAGTCGTAGAAAGTGTTGCCATGTTAGCTTACAACCAGCTAAAACCCGCTCTGTTTTCCCCTAAAATCGCTTAGTTTTTCCCCATTTTTTCTTAGAAAACTCTACTGTCGAGTCTGTGTATAGTCTGTGACATAACTCTAGTCATTCCGCAAAACCTTACTGGAAGGGATGCTAGTAATTGGATTTCAGTCCGAAACAAGTTAAAATCGAAACCATTATATTATAAGGATTCCCAGCGAAGAACAAAACCGGTCCTATGACGTTACTACACGTTCCCATCTCTGATTAGTCTGCGTCGCCGAACAAATCCGTATATTTTGCTTGCCAGTTTCTAGAGGCTTACCAACTTGAAGCCTTATAACAAATATAATTAGAGCCCGAGCTTTATCTGTACTTACGGAAAAAACACTATTAAAATTACTGACAAAATTTGTCGCCATTAGTCACGTCTTCGAAACAGAAAATGCAAATTCCTTCATTTGTGTCTGCAATTCCAGATCATGCTGGTAACCCTTGCGAATTAATGTAAGAGACAAAAAAATTGAAAGAAGGTATGAGGCACAGTACAGACTAGTACACTCATAAAAGTTTTACAGTTACTGTTTCACAGTCAAACAAATAGTTTTCGTTTCAGTTAATATTAAAAGAAAATTCGTTTGTTTCACATACAAATATTCTAAACAACTTTTTGAACGTTTATTCAAATACATAACTGTCTTTTAAATAAAATTTTCCGTAACGTTTGTTTTTTTCAGTTATTTAAAAAACAAACCACATTATTTTATTTGTCGTTTGTTATTTGTCAGTTATTTAAAAATTTCTAAAATTAGCATTTTTTTTTTTTTTGAATTTGAAAATGAAATTTAGTTGCTGAAAATATAAGTAGCTTGTGGCACAGAGGGTAGCGTGCTGGGCTATCAGCCAGAAAATATGAGTTCGATTCTGCTCAGGTTCGAAGTTTTTTAAAATTATTTCTAAAAAAATAAATAAAAATGAATGTAAATTTCCGTTATTTTAACCGTTTTTTCCGTAAAATTTTGTCAGTCATTTTTTACGGATTTTTAAGTTATTTTTACGGATTTTAACAGTTATTAATTAACATTTAAAAATAACTGAGAAATGTTTTTGTTTTAAATGAAATGTAAGTAGTCCGTTTTTTAAATAAAGTTTCATTTGTTTCAAACGTATTTTCTGTAGAATTTACTTACATAATATTTTAAGTGTATGCAAACACTGATGCTAATTGCGTACTTTCCAATATGGTGGTATGGTTTTTAGTACACACTGAAAAAAATTTTTACCATTTTTAAAGCATGTTGAACTTAATTTAAAAAAAGAAGGGTATGCGAGGGCTCCAAAGATATTAATTCTTCTTCCAAGTATATTTTTTCCTAAAACATAGTAATGCATTTACTTAAATATATCTTAAAAGTAAGTAAAATTGTACTTATTATAAGTTTAATTGTTTTTATCCAGAGGAAAAATATTTTTTTTAAATAAGTAAAAATTTCCTTAAACTTACGGATTCTGTGGACCCTATGGAGTCCCAATGTGAGGACCCTACGGGCCCCCAATATATGGGGTCCGCCCATGAGTATGTGCGTACACTATTATAGGGTCACTATTGATTTTGATCCAAAATTTTGGTCAGAATCGCTCTATCTGGCTTAGTTTTCGAGATCTGGGAATGGGGTCTTGAGAAATTTGATCATGAAATAACTCGAAAACTATAACTCGGAGAGCTTTCGGGTCTTCGGCGGTCATATTCTAAAAGTTACGCACTACAAAAATGCCTTTAGAGTTTTTTTCGTAGCTGCAGTATTTGCAGAGTTATACGCATTTGAAAATTCCGCGAAAATCGAAATTTGGATTTAAAGTTAGGGTCTCATGGGGCCTTTAGATGGGGCCCCCAGATGGGGTCCCCAAAATACCTCAAGTATTTTTTTCTTAAGTTAAGTCAATTCTTTCTTAAACTGATGAAGATATGGATTCAAATAAAGTCAATGAAATCAATAAAATAAAGGTTACTTTTTTCTTAACTTAAAACAAAAATTGATTAAATTAAAGAAAATGCGTTTTGGAATTAAAGATTAGTACTTATTTGATTCAATGTCTTGAAAATGTCTATACTATTTTTAAGTAAGTTACGTACTTATTTATTTTTTTTGCACACAATTTAAATTTTTTTCTTTTAAGTAAAACAAAATTTTTTAATAAACCCTTTTTTTCTTAAATGCAATCAATTCGCCATTAATGTAAAGAATATTTAACTTAATTTAAAAAAACAAATTAAGGAAAACTTTTGTGCTTTTTTAAGTATTTGCATGTACTATCTTCAAGTTTATTTTCTTTGTTTTAAGTAAAACCACCTTATATTAAGTTAAGTTGACGTAAATTATAAAAAAAATTGTGTACTTAAATTAATAACAGTGTTTATTTAATTTCAGTATAGTTATTTTTTTCAGTGCAGAATTATCATCGCTGCCTAGTGTAAGTGTGCCTGTACGTGTGAGCTTTTGTGTATGTATTTATGTTGTTTGTTTACGTTTTGTATGAAACGTCAAAAGTTACACCGTGTGCTGTCACTAATACTTACACACATCAAATGCACCTCTGTGAACCTACTACTCATGTACTGTGGTATGAGGTAATGTTGAAATTGATAGAAATAGAATTGCAGTGTTAGAAATTTTGAAAATTTATTCTGTAGAAACTATAACTATTCACATATAAAAAAACAATTTCCACTAACAAGACAAACCGACAGTTAAAATCTGACAGTTAAAATCCTATTGGCAAGAAAATTCCCAGACCAAACAATGCCACAATTATCGAGTTTGTGATGACATTATTAAAGCCACCTCTATACCAAGAAATTCCACAATAGTGTACTCCTTTACCAAAAGTCTATCAACCCTTGTATATATGCATACATAGTTGTTAAATCCGGGGTCCCTCAAGAGAGCCACTTAGGGCCAGTGCTTTTTTCTTTATTTATAAACGATCTTCCAAATATGATAAATTATTCAAAAATATTGTTGTATGCCAGTGATGTCAAGATCTTTCGAGCTATAAAAGCTATACTATTTGATCCGAAACTTAATTTTGTATCTTAAATTCATATCAAAATCGGGAAGGTGGTTAGTATGGGGGCTACAAGAAAAACTGGTCCAATTTCTTTAAAATTCGGAATGGTGATTTGTGTTTATGAAACATGATTACCTGCCAAATTTCGAATATACCTATTATAATGCGGTTATTAGAGCCATTTGAGCCAAAACTAAAGGGGACCTTTGTATGGGGATCTAGGTCTAAATATGAACCGATTTTTTCCAATTTCAGTAGGCTTCGTCCTTGGGCAAAAAGAACCTTAAGTTTCAAATATCAAGTCAATTGATTAAAAATGTCGACCTGTATCGTGCTTACAACGTTTACATGGACAGACAGACGGACGGACGGAGATCGCTAAATCGGCTCAAAAAGTGATTCTGAGTCGATCGGTATACTTAAAAGTAAACCATGTAAACCAATATTTCGGTTAGTTACAAACATCAGCACAAACACATTATACCCTGTACCACAGTGTGGCGTTGGGTATAAAAAATCCAGGGGAGTTTTTTTTTGTGGGGGGGAAGGTTGTTGGGAGACGTTAGGGGGCATATTCCCCTTGCGATTTTGAACTTCTTCTGAGATAAAAATATTGCATTTGCTTAGCAAAAGTACAAAAAACCCTGCAAAAAATGCGGTTTTTCTAAGGTTGGTTTAGTTCTCCAAGAGGGAACTTTTTTCCCCTTATTCCGATTTTGCCCATTTCCGAACTTAACCTGCCTAGGAAGTGCCAAACTTCGGAAGTCTAGCTCTTTTATTTTGGACTGTATCGTATCCTCTACAGACGGACAGAATGTTCACTTGAATGTCTTAGTATCGATCACTGATCAATAAAATATATACGTTATGGGGTCCTAGACCAATATTTCGATGCGTTACACACGGAATAACAAATTGATTATACCCCCATACTGTGGTTGGAGGGTATAAAAAATAAAAATGTTGCCCAGTCGAAACCTTGGATCAATCACTCTACTCAAATATGAGTCTATCGTTCGTTCCATTGTCTTTAACAAAACTGATGACAGACTAAAATTCTTAAGAACTGTGTGGGAATTTTTCCCAGCCTTCGGGACAAAAACGACTCTGCTGTAGTAAAATAGTAGATTTTAGTAAGGTAATCGAGAATATCCGGTTCCTTGACACTTATAGCTCCAACATAGACCTTTAGGGACCTGCCCAGATATGAGAGTTATATTCAATTTTCGGTCGGAGGAAGGAGGTTTAAAGCCAACATCATATATAAAAATCTATATGAAAATTAAGCTGACCAGTATTTTTTAGTTTGGCGAAATTCCTGCTAGTTCGGCTTTTATACGGATTTTTCCGAAAGCCCCAATCTGTTATAAGGTGGCAACCCTTTTCTAAATTTGAGATTGGGCAGCTAAAAAAAACAAGTAACTTATATTTTTCCATCTCATTTCTATCTTCAAGTTTTATGACAATCGGTGGGTGCCCTGTGAAAGACGTTCCTTGTAAGAGGGTTAAGTAGAGTAAACTATTGTACTTCGATACCTTAAAAATTCCTAAAATAATGGTCTTAAAAACTAAAAGCTTTTATTTTAAGGAAACAAAAAGGAGTAATGTGGCAAAGGGGTAAAGGGGAACCTTGAAACTTCCTTTATAACTATTGAACTAAAAACTCGATTATCTTAAAACTCAATAATTTGGTTCCTTCATCAGAATTAAAATATAAGAAAGGAAATTTAAAATGTCCAGGGCAAAAAGGGGTTGGGTGGTTCGCTAGTTCCTGATAAGACTTAGAATGTTTGAACTTGTATTATTCTTTAACATTTTAATGAATAACCAAAAGTTCTTCAAGGATATTAACACGCAGACGCAGTTCGTGCTGAAGATTTTGCGTCTGCATACAATGGCGCAGTCGTTTCTAGTCGTTTAAGTAACGCGTCAGTAACAGGATTTTTGTCATTACGCCAACTTCTAAAGGTATTATCTCTGGATCTAACTGAATTCCAACACATATGTTTTGGATTAGTCAAAATTTGCTTAGATGAAATATATATTTTCATTGGCAGCATTATAACATTTACCATAATTTCTGCTGCAGCTTCAATATTGTCGTCAAGAAAACAGAGTTTCCTGTTAAAGGATATCGCTAAGCTCAACTTAACAATTCTTGAATAGTTCTACAACATTACAGTTCAGAAGGAACTTGTTGTTTTAGCAAGCTCATCGGTATTGCAATTTCCTTCAATGGCTTTGTGCTTCGTCTTATCCGTTTTCTATATCTTATTACACGACGGCTAAGGGAAGTTGCTGTTTTCAGCAATACTGCTTCAAGGGATATGACTGCGGCTCGACTTTATACGTATATCTTGAAATTTTAGTTCCGAGCAGAAAAATAAAATTTATATCAGGATTATTTTACATCCTTGTAAATATAAAAGTTTCTAAAATATTTTAATTTACTTTTTGGTTTCTTTTGCAGTGCCTTTTTTTAAATTCTCCTATGAAGTACTATTTTTTTTTTTGTTGGCTACCTTTATTTCTGCCACAGCCCATATTATTGTTGATCCGTAACTTTGTATAAATTGAATATAAATTAAAAAAAGTAAAAAAAGTTCATTGGTAGTACAAATGTCATGTCCTTAATAAAATAAGGAGATTTTCATTTTATTTATTATTTCATTTACAGTAGAAAAAATTCACAAAACTTGTTTTTCTGTCTTGTCTTTCTTAATACCGACAAGCAATAAATAAATTACAAAAATAAAAAATACAAAAACTAAACTTAAAATAGTCAAAGTAAGATTTTATAAACATCTTCGGTGTCAAATAAGAAAAAAAAAATAAGAGAAAAAGCTTCTTATTGTGTTGTTAGTAATTAGCAAAACTTAAAAAACCAAATAACGAAAACGACAAGATGTTGGTTGATTGTTCTTAATGCTGCATGCACCAAAAGACAAAACGAATAGAAAATTCTGTTGGTTTGAAAATTGTAAAACATGAAAGAAAAGACAGCCTACAGCAAAAAAAAAAAAAAAAAAACTACAGGAAATAAATAATACTTCAAATCAAAATAAACTTAATTAATTACAACAGACGAAATAACACACAAATTTGCATTAATATGTTGAAAACAATTGGGATATAAATGACTTATTCGACCTTTTATAAGGATATTTTCATAAAAGGGAACATTTAAGTCTTTATCAAAATAATTCGGAAACTGTTAACACTACTGAAAATTAAAAAAACTTCATTGATCACAAATCTGTTGTCCAAACTTTCCCATCACATCGGGTTTTTGAGAAAATTGAGTCCAAAGGTTAAAAAAAAACATCGTTTTGGCATTTTTGACTAGTCATAGCGGATGAAATTAAAAATAAGTCGAGGGTAAAGCATAAACGTTGCTCCTTAAGATGCAGAACTAATTTCGTCAGTCGCCTTAACCTTTCATTGATTCGTATTAGGGTGGGGTGATTTGAACATCTTAATGGGCGCTTCGCGTTTCTGATTCTTGGGATTGTACTGAGCAAAAAAGTCCACTAGACCATATGTCTACGGTGAAAATCGAGGTTCCAATTTTTGACTTGCAGTTTTTTCTCAGACTAAATTTACTTAGAAAAACTTCGTTTTAATGGTCAAAAAGTCGAAAATATAGAAAATTCACCACTTTTTGTCACGTTTTTTTTTTTTGATATTTTGGCCTACACTCTAAAAACTCCTTGTAAAATTACTACTATAAAGTGGGTAAATATCTGTGTAAAATAACACACAACGAGTAATATTAAGCACGAAGTGTTTAAAAATCTAACTTGCACACAAAAATTTTAAAATTACACACTTTATATAGTATTTTGTGTGTTGATAAATATATTTCTAGAAAAATAAACACAAGATTTTTAAAATTACACATTAAATGTGTATAGTAAGCATTTTGTGTTTAATTTCCGATATTGAGCATTAAATGTGTAAATAAAAAATAAATTGAAATTGTCAAAACAAAAAAATTAAAATAAAATTAATTACAGAAAAATTGTGAGCCTTGCAACAAAATAAAAGCAAAACGCGAAAAAAATAATAAAAAGTGATGGAAATATATAAAGATACGTTCGAATGAAATAAATCCATTATGAAACTTAAAAATTTAAACCAGAAATACAACGGAAATTCAGCAGATAAAACAAAAACTAAAGGAAATTTTATTAGTTCGTGATATCAAAGAAACATTTTTGGTAATTGAGTATCATTAAGGTAAGTACAGCAACAATATATTGAAAATTCCCTGTATCTGATAATTTATCACTTACAATGTCTCACAATCAGATTCTCAGAATTTTCATTTAGAAAAAAGAGATTCTAAGAATTTTTCGATAGAAAAACGTCTGAGATTTTGATTTTACAAAAGATATCTCAGATTCTAAGAATTCTTCTTAAGAAAAAATGTCTCAGATTCTAAAAGTTTTTCTGTAAAATATTTCTCAGTATTTTTTTTATAGAAAAAATGTCCCAGATTCTGAAAATTTTTCTATTAAAAAATGTCTAAAAACCTCAGATTCTGAGAGTTTTTCTATAGAAAAAGTGTCACAGATTCCGAAAATTTTTCCGTAGAAAAAAAGTCAAAGAATCTAAGAATTTTTCTAAAGAAAAAGGTCTCAGAAAAATAATTTTTGTGAGAAAAAAATGTCTCAGAATTTTTCTATACAAAAAATTTCTTAGATTCTGAGAGTTTTTCTATAGAAAAAGTGTCTCAAACTCTGAGAATTTTTCTACAGAAAAAACGTCTTAAATTCTGAGAATTTTGCTATAGAAAAAATTTCTCAGATTCTGAGAATTTTTCTATAGAAAAAATGTCTTGGATTCTAAGAATTTTTCTCTAAAAAAAATGTCTTAGATTCTAGGAATTTTTCTATAGAAAAAGTGTCTCCGATTCTGAGAACTTTTCTATAGAAATAATATCTCAGATTCTGAGAATTTTTCTATAGAAAAAATGCCTCTGATTCGGAGAATTTTTCTATAGAAAAAATGTGGCAGATTCTGAGAATTTTTCTATGGATAAAATGTCCCAGATTCTGAGAATTTTTTAATGAAAAAAAATGTGTTAGATTCTGAGAATTTTTCTATAGAAAAAATGTCTTAGATTCTATGAATTTTTGCAAAGAAAAAATGTCTCCGATTCTGAGAACTTTTCTATAGAAATAATATCTCAGATTCTGAAAATTTTTCTGTAGAAAAAATGTCTCAGATTTTCAGAATTTTTCTATAGAAAAAATGTTTCAGATTCTGAGAATTTTTCTATAGAAAAAATATACCAGATTCTGAGAATTTTTCTATGGAAAAAATCTCCCAGATTCGGAGAATTGTTTTATAGAAAAAATGTGTTATATTCTGAGAATTTTTTTATTGAAAAAAATGTGTTAGATTCTGGGAATTTTTCTATTGAAAAAAAGTCTCAGATTTTGAGAATTTTTCTATAGAAATAATGTCTCAGATTTTGAGAATTTTTCTTTAGAAAAATATTTGAGATTCAGAGATTTTTTCTATTTCTGTCAGAATCTTAGAACTTTTCTACAGAAAAATGTCTCAGATTCAGAGAATTTTTCTATTATTTTATTATATTTGAAATTGCAATTTATTCGATAGAATATTTATGTTTTACTTTTCTTAATATATTTTCAGAAAAAGTGAACTCCGCCAATAATAATATATTAAGTGGAGCGAGAAGTAGTTATGGGCGAAAAAGGAGAGATAATATATCTAACGAATTATCTTAGACTAAGGAAGGATTATTTAGAAAATGAAAATTTATTAATTAACAAAGTTTTGATTTTTATACATACACTCTAAAAAATGCATGTAAACTTACTACTATAATTTGGGTAAGTTTTTGTTGAATAGCACGCATTATGTGTTAATATAAACACTAAATGCGTAAAATAATTTCAAACAAATTAAACACAGCAAATTAATAATATTATCCGTTAATTCAAATATTTTACACACAAATGTGTAAATAAAATTGTCAAACAACTACAAGAAGAAAATAAACATAATACATTTATATCTTCGATCAATTCAACAAGTACTATAGCCTAGCTGAAGTGTGCCAGGTTTGCGTGCAGCGGGTCCTTGGTTCGTCTCCGCTGGCAATCAACTTTTTTTTATTTTTTTTTTGTAATTTTTTTTTATTATTACTTTTTTTTTACATTGTATTAATATTATTATAGTTAAATAATTAAAAAAGTTATATAAAAACTTTTTATATACAAATTTTACTTTTCTATAGCTTTTATTATAATTATTTTGGTTTCATTCAGTGTTGCCACCTCATGTGTAATTACACATATCATGTGTAATTTTTTTTTTTCATGTGTAGCCCATGTGTAATTGTCTGCATGTGTAATTCATGTGTAATTTAAAATTTTTACTTTTTTGAGCATTTTTTTCATAATTTGTTTTAACAAAACTTTTAGCAGATTTTTCTGCAGAAATGGATATTTTAACGAAATTCTCTGGCATTCAGTTTTAAAAAATAAAAGATGTTTTTTAATTATTTTGCTGTTTATGTTTGCTGAGTTTACAAAAATGTTTTTGTGAACATTTTAGCTGATTATTTTGAAATTTTACAGAAATTTTTTTTTTTTATTTTGTGAAATTTTAACGATTAAAAATTGTCAAAATTAAAAAAAGCATACTATTTTGCTAATTTTACAAAAATACATAGTTATCATTAGTATTTTTCAGAATTTTATTAAAAAAAAAAAATTGACGATTTGAAAAAAAAAAACAACAAACTGTTTCTGTGAAGTAAGCAACCTTTTCTGCCGTTTTTTGTCTTTAAAATTTAGGAATATTTTCGTTTATGCTCAAAATTTTTAACTTAAATAATACATTTAAGACGTTCAGATTTTTCATCAAGTCTGCAGATTTTCGGTTAAAATGAGCAGTTTTTCAGCTGAAATCAACATATTTTTTTTTCAGGTTTTCTTCTGATTTGACTTTAGATTATCCAGACAGAAATTTCGCAAAAAACTATAAATTGAAGGCTTTTTGAGCAGTAAAAACTAGACTTAGGGCGGATTACACAATGTCCAGTTAGCTGTTAACTGTCCATTTAACGGAGTCTTATGTCAAAATCGACTTAATCGACAGACTTAACCGTTATATTTTGAAAATTTACACAAAAAATGTTATTAAAAAAAGCATGTGTAATTCGTGATTTCATGTGTAATTTTGGCATGATCGATGTGTAATTCATGATTTCATGTGTAATTTTGGCATGATCCATGTGTACTTTACGATTTCGTTGGTGGCAACACTGGTTTCATTCTATAAACATGTTAAATAACTAAAACGCCTGATAAAAGTATACGCTTCCGTAGCGTAGTGGTTAAGAAGTGTACTTACAAATCGGAAGGTGGCGGGTTCGATGCTGGTTGGCGCCGAGTTTTTTTTTTTTTTTGTTATATTTTATTCACCTCTTTTTTATTTAAATTGACCACAAGTGGTCAATTTATTTAATTTACTCATTCAGAGTAAAATTACCCAATTTATAGTAGGAGTCCAGTTTCCTACTATAAATTGGGTAAATTTCAACAAATTTTGATTAGAGTGTAGTATTTTCACATCTTACAAATAGTACTTTACTTTTATTTTTTATTTTTAAGATTATAATCTTAAACAATTTATTTAAAAAAATCCACTTTAATTGCAATTTATGTATACATAAATTGCAATTATTTTACTATTAGAATTCAATTATTGCTAAAATAAAAAATATAAAAATAATAACAATTAATTTTTTTGTTATATTACTTTTTAGAGGAATTTTAATTGTAAAAAAACATTTAATATGCAATTTTGAACATTTAAAATGCATATTTAAACACATTATAGTGCTTTTTTAAGCACAAATAATTTAAATTTACACATTTTATGTTTACACTCAAAAAAAACCATTAACTTAAACGTTGGAAAAATTTTCTTCAAAATAGTTTATAAATTTTCCCACATTTTAGTTAAATTTAACTAAAATTTTGGAAATTTTACCAACTTTTAGGAAAAAATTTTAGTTCATGGACTGTTGAATACGCCATAATTTTCCTTAAATGGAATTCCCTAATACATGGAAAAAATTCTTTCCGCCAAAGAAATTTTCCCTAAATAAATGAAAAAAATCTTTATTTTTAAGACATATTTCTTAAAACAAAATTTAGTTCAAAAAATTCAGTTTTAGGACGTAATTTCCTACCAATTAGTTTATCATATTTATCTTCTTTAATTTGAGGAAGTTTTTTCCACAAGTTTAGTAAATTTTTCATAACATGAAATTGTTTAGTTGATTTATTTTTTTTTTTCATGCTTGCTTGTAGTTCACATTTTATTTATTATTTGTAGTATATGAAAAAGAGAGTTTGGTCTTGCATAACAAGTAATAAATTTAATGTTTACATTTTTTTCTACACATGTATGTGTGAGGGGAAAAATAATATTTTAATCACAACAAATGCCTTGGCTTTGGCGTGTTTTCCCATAGTTTGGGAACAAACGTTAAAGACAAAGTCTTTGTTGTAATTTAACTTTAAAAATTTAACTTTAAAAAGTAATGAAATTTATTACTTGACCATAAGAAACAAACGTTTTTTTATATTTTAAATAAAAAATGTACATAATGAGAATTCTGTGTGTATTCGCATGCGATTCTATAAATAAACCAATAAAAATATGAAATTAACTAATTTTTAGGAAAAATTTCCTCATCAAAATTTTTTTTTTAACTAAAAAATGAGAAATTTTTTCCCACTTTCTAGTTCAAATTGGTCCTAATTTTAAAGAAAAATATAGACTAAAAAGTAGGAATACATGGCAATGGAGCTAAATCATTATCAATTTTCCTTGGATTTAGTTAATTTTCCCATTTTTTAGTTAGTTTTTTTTCTGAGTGTATTAATAGAGAATTTGTCAATCAACAACATTGTAGCTGTAAACACAAAATGTGTATAAGTTGTACACACTTTGTGTTCAAATGTTGAAATTTAAACACATTGAGTATTTTTACCCACTTTATTGTAGGAGAACAGTTACCTACAATAAAGTGGGTAAATTTCAACAAAAATTTATAAGAGTGTATAACAGCCAAACCATTGAGATTTTCGATCCAATTGTAGCCAAGACAATAGTTAAGAACTCTCTAGTACATAGCAAAAGCATTGGAACGCTCGTTCAGGCAGTTTTGGCCTTGTGAAAGTGCAAAAACTTGCACTTCCACAAGGCCAAAACTGCTAATACCTATTTTACACTATCACACTTTTCAATTATATACACTCTAAAAAATATATGTAAAATCACTACAATAATGTTAGTAAATTTTTGTTTAAAATAACACACAACGTCTAAATTTACGCATGAAATGTTTAAATAATACATTTAGACACAAAAAATCGAAAATTAAACATTTTGTATAGTAATTTGTAAGTTTTTAAAAAAATTCATTTTATTATTACACATTTTGTGTTTGAAATCGAATATTAGGCATAAAATGTGTAATGATACATTTTTATAGCAGTAATTTATAATTGTCATATTAAAAATCAAAATGGAAAAAAATACAGAAATAAATGAACAAATATTTTATAAAACAGAAAAACGTTTGGAGAATACTCGAATAAAATTAGCAATAAAAAATGTTTAGCAAGCAACAGAGGAATAGTACATGGGACAACGAACGTAAATTAAGGTGAGTCAAAAAAAGCGTCAAACATAAAGAACTGCATCACCAAAAATAACAATATTTTTTTCAGAAATTAAATGCAAATGGCCAACGAGGTAAACAATCTTTTTGTGTTTTGCCGAGAAATTCAAGTATATTCCGATTTCATCTCAACAAGGATTTCTTGTTTTACATCTAGAGAGTTGAGACAAAATCAAGAATCGCTTTAAGATAAAAAAGTTGCCTTTATATATTTTAAAACAAATAAGTGTGTCTTATATGTTTCTCAAAATCGTAGATATTTTCTAAAGAAATGTGTCTCAGAATGCAAGACTTCTTCTAAAAGATCCATTTAATTTTTGTTGTACAAAATGTCTAAAAAATTTTTTATAGAAAAAGTCTCGGAACCTGAAGTATTTGTTTTTAAAGGAGACTGTTATGTTTTTTCTATATGGAAATTCTCATAATCTGAGACATTTTTTCTTTATAAAAAATCTCAGAAACATTTCTTTGAGAATTTTTCTATAAAAAAATTTCAAAAATCTGACATATTTTTTCTATAGAAAAAGTCTTGAAATCTACAGAAAAGTTTCCGAATCTGAGAAATTTTTTATGGATAAAATGTAACTTAAAAATATTTTCTATAGAAAAACTATCTAAGATATTCTATAGAAAAATCTCAATATCGAGACATTTTTTCTATTGACATTTTTTATTTTTAAAAAGTTCTTTGAAACTGCTACAGTTTAATAGAAAAAGTTTCGGATTCTGCGGTAGTCTAAGCATCTGAAAAAAATTTTCTGTAGAAAATGTCTCAGAATCTGAGATATTTTTTCTATAGAAAAAGTTTCAGAACCTGAGATGTTTTTTTCTACAGAAAAAATAACTGAATTGGAAACTATCTGCGAAAGTTTTTCTGTAAAAAAAGTCTATCTGAAAAGTCTATTCTATAGAAAAAAGTCTCAGTATCATCGAACGTTTTTCTGGGAAAAAGTGACAAAATTAGATATATTTTTTCTATAGAATAAGGCTCATAATCTGAAACTTTTTTTTATAAAAAAGTCTCAGAATCTGAAACATATTTTCTACAGAAAAAGACACTTTTCTATAGAAAAGGTTTTAAAATCTAAAATTTTATTTTAGTTAAAAGGGAAAAATTTTACCGATTGCGAGAATTTTTCAGAGATTATATTTTGCAAAATCTGATATAAATTGTATTAAATGTATTTACATAAAGTATTTTATCATTTATATATTTATTATAATTTTGTTATTTTAATATTTTAAGATTAGTTTTACTACGTTATATTGTAACATGTTACTATTTATTTAGTTTTTAATTTTAAATCATTAATAGTTTATTAAAAAAATACTATTTAAGTATATTTCAATACTATTGTAACTCAACTTTGTATAGGTAAAATAAAAATCATAAAAGTTAAAAAGGATTTTTTTATTAGGATAGAATAGCGAATTTTTAACAAAAAAACAATAAATATGTAATTTTGAACATTTTTAATGCATTTTTGCACACATAGGATAGCTTTTATAAGCACAAATATTTTAAAATTACACACTTTTTGTTTATTGCTAGAGAAATTTCAAAGCAGTAAGTACACACATAATGTTTATTTGCTGTACACACTTTGTGTTCAAATGTTGAAATTTAAACACATAGTGTATTTTTACCCACTTTATTGTAGGAGAACAGTTACCTACAATAAAGTGGGTAAATTTCAACAAAAATTTATAAGAGTGTACACATCGAAATTTACCACTTTCTAAAAGATTTTTGTATTCGTTTTTGATTGAAACCTGGTCGTATCTTATAAGTTAACAATTTCTGGCAAAAAAAAATTATAGTAGTAAAATATTTCCGTAACATGGTGAAATTACGCTTGTATAATGGAAAAGTATAATAGTGTAAAGTGGGTATAAGTAATATGTTCAGAGAAATTGTAGCCCGAGACAATGGCTACAACTTTACTTTTGAAAATAAGTCAAAACTTCAAATAGAAGATTTTCCAAAAAAATAAAGTCTGAGAAAAAACTGCAAGTCAAAAATTGGAAGCTCGATTTTCACCGTCGACGTATGGTCTAGCGTACCCCTAATTTTCAATTTTGTCAGCCGCGTACCCACTAACGATTTTTTTGTTTTCGTTAAAAAAACTTCTCATATAAATATTAGAGTTAATTTTCAAATTTTTGATCTGCGTTTATTATCATTTTTTTGAAGGATTTAGGGGAGATCAAAACAATGGTGGCATTTTTTTTGGAAAAATTTTCGCTCCTTGGGGTGGTTCAATGCATCTGAAAACGCGGATTTTGAGCTGATTTTTCTGCAGAGCAAAAACAGCTGAAAATATTCCAAATCTGATTTCACCAGTCGATTCTACACCAAAAATTAAAACAACGTGTGGGACTCCTGTATTTCTGAAGTCCCATCTCTGTAAAATTATATAATACTTTGGTTTAGAATATTTAAATTTTGAAATAACAACTTTTCTTTGGTTTTAATTTTGTTTGTAATTTGAAATATTGAAAATAAAATAAATCAAAATACTTTAAAATTTCTAAAGACACACATTGACTAATTGGCGCCCCACGTTGGCCGCCAATCTGTGTGTATTTAGAAATTTTTAAAAGTATTCTGATTTTATTTATTTTTAACTTTCAATTTACAAAAAATATTAAAATCAAAGTTAAATTAGAGGTATTCAGAGTCTTGTTTCCACCCCTGGCAATGTAGCAAAAGAGTACTTCTTTCAAAAAATACATGTATTTTGAAAAGTAATTTTGAAAAGTGCTCTTTTACAACCAGTGCCAGGGCTGGCAAGCAAGACTCTGAATACCACTATTGTTTTCCAAAATTTAAACAAATAGAAACAAGTATTTTATACAAATTACAGAGATGGGACTTCATAAATACGGAAGTACCACTTATAGCCGTAATTTCAATAAGCAGATAACTATTAGTGCATAGATATCTACCGTGTAAGAAAAATTTTGAAAACTTACCTCTTAGGTATCTATAGTTTTCAATGTTAATTTACCGGCTTACCCGTAGTTACCTACTTCTTGAAATTACAAGCATTAAACGGAAGTTTTTTTTAACTCACAGAGGGCGGAAATATAATGTTATTAATTTTTTTAATACAAGAGCAGATCAACAATTTCGTGACTTTTCGAATGAAACACCCACGTATATACAATGAAAGGGTATTTGATCTTATCAAAATGGTACCAAAATTTCCACTCTATCACAACCCGTCTCAAAAATGCCCCAAAACACGTTTTTTGAGAATTTTGACATACATTTTCTAACAACCTGACATCATAGAAAAAATTGGGAACCATATTCGGAATCAGCATCGAAAGGTTAATCGAAAAAAAGTGGTCAGATCCCAAAATATCGCAAAAAATGCTCTCTAAATTGCACAAAAATACGTTTTTTTGCAAACTTTGACCTCAACTTTCTTAAAAACCTGACGTTATAAAAAACTTTGGAAGCCAGATGCGGAACCAGCATTGAAAGGTTAATCTAAAACGAATGTCCAAATTACTAAAATGTTGCGTACCCCCGCGGACAGTTTAGCGTACCCACTAGTGGTACGCGTACCATAGGTTGGTAATCGCTGGTCTAGTGGAATTTTTTGCTCAGTACAATCCCAAGAATCAGAAACGGGTTCTGAAAATTTTCCAAAAACAAAAATTTTTAATCGATAGCCCATACAAAACTCTACAAGAACGTAAATTTTTGAGATTTTGGTGCATTCCGTTTTAATTTGATAAATATTTAAACAAGGCAACTTGACACAAATTTGACCATTTTTCTAATATTTGACCACGCCTCCTAAGCCCAGTTTTTGAAAAATTGAACGCAATTTTCTTACAAGGGAAGTATCTCAACCCTTATGAACCGATTTGCCTGAAACTTAAAACATATATCAAAGAGACAATTCTAAGGTTGGGGTTTCTCGGCTTATCGGCCATATCGGGGATTTAGGGGTTCAAAACATGGGTCAAAAAATGGCGAAAAAATCGTTTTTTGGATTTTTCAGCCATTTCTTTTTAAGAAACTATATGATGTTTTCATATGAGAAGAAAGGTTTTTTTAATGCCTATCCATTGGTGGCATAACCTTGTAAAAATTCGGCTTCTTTAAATATTTTTTTCAGGAAAATGTGTAAATTTTGGGGGGTACCTATGTGAAGACATAGACCTACGATATCCATATGGATAAGAAATAATCTTTGTTAAATTTAAGTCGACCCGTATTTTTGTCCTAGACGATATTCCTGTTAGTTCGGAAGTTATCAAAAATTTCCCGAAGGTCCACATGGTTTCATAAGGGAACACCGAAATTTTTAAACACCGATATGGCCGATAAGCCGAGACACCCCAACCTTAAAATCATCTCTTTAATATATATTTTAAGTTTCAGGCAAATCGGTTCATAAGGGTTGAGATACTTCCCTTGTTAGTTACATATAGGGCTACCTATACAACCTACTCCGAAATTTACGGTACACATGTTTTTTTTCGCTGGACAATTGGTGTGGTATGCCTCATATGTAATTATTTCTATGAAATGTTTTTAGATTTTAGAGATAAAATAAACATTATGTTCATTATTTTTATTTGTTTTATAAATAAATATTTTAATGCTCTTAATTTAATTTGATTATTAATTATAAAATTGATTTTTATTTTCATTAAAGATGCATGTGATGTGACAACATTAAAGCAAAAATTTGTTGGTAATTGCATTTTGTCGTTAATAATATTAAATCAATTTTTGATTAAATTAAATATGTAAAATTTTTGTAATGAATGTATGTATGTAGTAGGGTATTCAATTAATCGGGTTTTTGGTTTAATCGGTTAATCGAGCAAATAATTATTTGGGGTAGAGATTTATTCGTTTAGTAATCGGTTTAATTTAAATTATTCGATTAACCGAATAATATCAATTTTAAATTTAAATTGAAAATAAAACCATGAATTTTAGGTTCATTTAAGTATTTTATTAATAAACAAGTACACTCAAAAAAAAACCTTGTAAGATTACAAGTAAAGTTTGTAACTTTTTTTGCTACCTCCTATTTAACAAGAATTTTACAAGCTTTTTACTAATAATTTTGTAATTTTACAAGATTTTTACCAATAAAATTGTAAATTTGCAATTTTTCTGACACGATAAAACATACAAGGAGGTTTCGTGAGTCACGAATCGTGACTACTAGATTTTTTGCTACCTTTTATTTTACGAGAATTCCTAGTAAAAATTATGAGCTTTTTTGTAATTTTTCAAGATTTTTACCAATAAAATTGTAAATTTACAACTGTTTTGGCAAAATAAAACTTAATTCTAGTAACTTGATTTTTTTTTGAAAAAACCTTGAAAATTTGTAAAATTACAAGAAAAACTATAAAATTACAAAAAAAAATTTTAATTTTGATCGAAAATTATTTGTTAAAAAATCAAGAAAAACTGTCAAATATTGGTACACTCAAAAAATTATATCATTAACTGTTTGTAGTTTATTTAAAAAGTTTAACGTTTAGTCGTTTTTAAAAGAAAAAAACATTTGTTTGATGTTCAGTTTTTATTAATGACTACTTCAGTCCTTTGTTTCAAAAATAACACACTAAAAAATAAAGACTTTCATTAACTTTTAATTTTTAAAGTCATTTATTTTTGATCAGTAAGTAAAAAATACTGATTATTCTTTAAATTTTTAATGATTTGTGTAAGTAATTTTTTTTTTTTAAATTGTTGGTATAAAAATATATTTTTTAATGAGATATCATTAGTTTTTACCTAAAAAGTAGCTTATTTTTTTGTAGAAAAAAAAAAATCAAAAAATTATTTATAGAAAGTGATTTTGGCTCGATGGCTAGAGTGTCTGGCCAGAATGTAGTGGATTGCGGGATCGCAATGAGTGTAAAATGAGATTACGAGACTTTTTATAGTAATTTGACAAGGTTCGTTTTTTGAGTGTAAAAAAATCCATGCCGAGTCTTTAAATGTTTTTTTGCGCAGAACGCTAAATCGATATTTTCGTGATGAAAAAAGATACCAGAAAGATAAAAACAAGCATTTTAGAGGGGGGAGTATTATATTTTGATGTGTTCAATAGTTTTAAGAACAGGAAAAAATCGCGATCCTATAGGGTCCTGAACACATCGAAAATTTTAGTTTTTGGCATTATGGAAAACGAAAACCCTAAATATCTCTAGAAACCGATGTGATAGATAAAGTTTAAGGCCTAATTGGGTTCAGTGAATAAAAATATATAAGACATTTATAATAAATATATATTACTAAAAACAAAATTTTTAACCGAAAAATTTTAAAGGACCTAGATGAAATATTTGCTTGAGAATATTGTATGCCCAAAAACTTTGGTAATATTTTTAAAGCCTGACCATTTTTCAGTAGAACCGTGATATGAATTAAAACTGAAAAATTAATACACAAAACTAAGTAATAAGAATAAAAATATAAATTTCGGTTAATTGACACAAATTATCCGATTTATTTGCTATTTAAAAATTGTCAATTTTGAATTATTTGAACAGTTAATCGGTTAACCGATTAACGGTTAATCGATTGAATACCCTAGTATGTAGGTACAGTATGTTCATATGTATGTGTTTTTTTTTATACCCTCCACTCTGGTGATAGAGGGTATATATAAGTTTGTCATTCCGTATGTAACACATTGAAATATTGGTTTAGGACCCCATAAAGTATATATATTCATGATCCTTGATCGATTTTAAGTCGATCTAGCGATGTCCGTCTGTCTGTCTGTCTGTCTGTCCGTCCGTCTGTCTGTCTGTCTGTTGAAATCACGTTTTTGGCAATACTCCGAAACCGATTTAAACGCATGGGGTACCAAAAGTTGCGTAATTTTCCCAGGCAAAATCTCCTGTATTTTTTTTTTAAATCGGTTAAGTATTTTAAAAGTTATGAGCGAATTACTAAAAAACACAATTTTTTTTTCAACATAACCCTAATTTAACTCATATTTTGTGTAGATACATAACAAAGAAAACGGAAATGAAAAAAAAATAACAAAAAGGAAAAAAAAGAAAAAAATCTTTACAAAAAACTTTAAAATATGTAAAACAAAATCTAAATTTAATTAAAAAAAAGTTCGTTAAGTAAGTAATAATAAAAAAATTAATAGTTATTTTTATATAGCATGTGTGTGTGTGTTCATTTATTTGCTTCGTCATATTAACGGGGTTGCCAGACTTTTTTTTTGGCTTTGTCGCCAAATCGGATGTAAAATATCGCCAAAATTCAACTTTGTTCAGATTTCTTAAAAAAAAAAAATATTTTCATTTAAAAAAATAAATTTTGTTAAATAATAAAAGACAGAAATAAACTTTATGGCAAAAATCGCCCAAATCCGGAAAATCTAAATATATAAAAGAGTAATGTGACTGACTGACATACTCATTCATCATCGCCCAGCTCAAACCGCTGAAGTTAGAGACTTGAAATTTGGACTGTAGGTTGACCTCCCGGAATAAAGATCCACTAAGGCTGGATTTTTGCCAATGTTGATTCTAAGGGGGTAAAAAACTGTACTTTTGGTACTTTTTATAACTCCCGATATAATGGTCATAGAGACTTGAAATTTGGACTGAAATTTGGACTGTATGTTCACCTCCCGGAATATAGATCCATTAAGGCTGGATTTTTGCCAGTGTTGATTCTAAGGGGGTCAAAAGGGTAAAAAACTGTACTTTTGATGCTTTTTATATCTCCTGAAATAATGGACATAGAAACTTGAAATTTGGACGTATGTTCACATCCTAGAATATAGATCCAGTACGGTTGGATTATTGCCAATGTTGATTCTAAGGGGGTAAAAATGGAAAAAATATGTACTTTTGGTACCTTTCATATTTCCTTAAAAAATTGTCACATAGACTTGAAATTTGGACTGTATGTTCACCTCCCGGAATATAGATTCCTTAAGGCTGCATTTTTGCCAATGATGTTTCTAATAGGGTAAAAAGGGTAAAAATATGTACTTTTGTTACATTTTATATTTCCTTAAATACTGATACTAGAAAATTGAAATTTGCAATGTCGGTTCACCTTCCGGGAAAAAAGTACCTTTTATAAAAAGTACCTTTTATAAAAAGTACCTTTTATAAAAAGTACCTTTTATAAAAAGCACCTTTTATAAAAGGTACCTTTTATAAAAAGTACCTTTTATAAAAAGTACCTTTTATAAAAAGTACCTTTTATAAAAAGTACCTTTCATAAAAAGTACATTTTATAAAAAGTACCTTTTATAAAAAGTACCTTTTATAAAAAGTACCTTTTATAAAAAGTAACTTTTATAAAAAGTACCTTTTATAAAAAGTACCTTTTATAAAAAGTACCTTTTATAAAAAGTACCTTTTATAAAAAGTACCTTTTATAAAAAGTACCTTTTATAAAAAGTACCTTTCATTAAAAGTACCTTTCATTAAAAGTACCTTTTATAAAAAGTACCTTTTATAAAAAGTACCGAAAGTACACTTTTTGGTACTTTTTTATTTCCTGAGGTATAAATAAAACAAACTTTTTTGTTTTTTAAATCATTACATTGCACTATAGGAAATTTTACCCTTTTTTTTGGCCAAAATTATTTACAGCCAAACGGCTGGACCGATTTGAATGATTTTTTTTTATTTGACTTTTGGAAGACTCTTTAGAGGGAGGGAGTGACTCTTAAAGTTTTTCATACACTCAAAAAAAAAAAATAGTAAAGTTACCTAAAAAATTAACTAATAATTAGTTCCAAACAGGTTTCCCGGGTTATAATTTTCCGCATCTAAGATTTTTTAGATCTTTCATAGATTATCTGGTTTTCTAAACTGTTTTTTACTATTTTTTTTTGTTGAGTGTACACTAATTTTCGAAGATAACAGTAGAAATTTATTTTAACAATTTTAAGAAGTGTCAAACAAAGCTACTTTTTAATAAGGATTTAATTCAAAAATTTGATTTTCGAGTTCCATGACGTCAACTACATTTCAAATGCCACTACGAGCAGCCGCAGATGAAGCAAGAGCTTGGGGCTCAACTTCCCTATTTAGATCTTTAGATATTTCTGTTGTAACTCGTCTTTTTGTTCTCGCAGATTTTGACAAAAAAGTTAATTGCGGTCGCCCAGGTTTCGATTTAGTTGAGGCAGTTTTCGATCACGAAAACTGCACGTTTTCTTATCGGATTATAGCCTTTAAGCCAAACAGCATGCTGTTTTTCAAAAACTTTCAAACTCTACAACTTTTAAGCCTTTTCATATAAATTTTTGAACAAAATATTTCTAATTCCTCCTTTATATATTGTTTAAAGTTTTCGAAACAATCACTCTCAGCAATATATGAAAAGAAATGGCCAGAAATAGCGGCTCCTTATCCACCTTTGTTTTATTTCTCTCGCCATGTATTAAATAACTCTGAATTTGGCACTCAGTAGTCACCTGGAAAAAAGCGTTTTTAAAAAAAGTTTGCACATATCCGACCTTGAAATTTATTAAATTCGGAAGGTAATTGATTGTCCTAGAGAACTTTTATGGTTTTATAGCTAACATATGCTATCATTTTTTTTAAAGTCAAAATAAAATTCCAATTCATACTTCAATAATTTCATCTTAAGGTCACTTCAATTTTTCCAATTAAATCGATCTAATAGATGAGTTCACCAACAATTCACTATTTATCATTAAAGTACTCACCTTCAACATTATTTTCCATTTTTTAGTTTTTAAAAACTATAAATTCTTAATATAAAAACTTTTGTTAGAAGCTATCACAAAATTCACTGCACTCAATCGTTATTTTATAACTAATTAAGAAATTGCAAGAAAAACTACTGATAAAGTGACAGTACATCAATTCTGTCGAAAAATTGAGAAAGAATTGTTTACTTTGTTAAGTTTTTTTTATATTAATGTAAAAAAAAATAATGTTTGCAAAAATTTTAATTTTGACTTTTGGCCAAAAAAATGGGTAAAATTTCCTATAGTGCATTGGTGGAGGGTATTTAAAGATTCGGCACAGCCGAATATAACTTTCTTACTTGTTAAACAATGACGATGATGATAATGAATGAGTGAACTAACTGTTCATTTGCTAATTATCCATCAGAGAATTAAAACGAGCGAACGAACATATAAGAAAAAAAAAAAAAAAAACTGTGAAAATGGGTAAAACGTGTAAACATCAAAATATAATTACCAACATGTATGTCCTATCAAAATTGAACTGAATGTATTCAATTGTCGTGTAAAATAAATACAGTGGCTCACACAAATGATCGAACAAGATATATATGGGGCATTCCATGCCAAATCACTCACTTTTAGGCCCGACCCCCTTCGACTAATTTTATTTTTGGATATGTTTTAGTACGTATTAAATGCAACTTCCAGCCAAATTTTCAGCCTTTTATACCAAGGTGGTGTTGAGTAATCAATTTTTCAAAATGGCGATTTTTTCCAAAAAATGAAAAAATTTAAATTTTCAATCAATTTTGACCAGTAAAAAATATAGATATATTAAAAAAAGATGGACAACATTTTGTTGGTAGTTAAATGTAGTTTTAGAAAAAAAAATATGAAAAATTATTCGAAGTAATTATCACTTGTTTTTTATCGTATAAAAATTAAAATCGACTTTTTGAAAAAGTCCGAAACCTTCGATTTTTTTTTAAAAATGTCAAAAAATTCTACTCTAAATTACGCAACTTTTAAGTCATAATTCGAGATGTGATCTTAATTCGTTCTATTTTTATTCAAATTTTGAAAATTGCACTTTTTTTTTTTTTGACTCTGGTTTATTTTATATGGTGCTCCAAAAAAAATAATTTGGTAAATATTGACCGTAACTTCCCCTAGATATATTAACTTGGGTGTAAAAATACGTCTCAGAAAATTTTAGGATGATCGGACATGGGTAAGGCGTTCCGCATCGGCTTTGAAGTTTGAAAATCGGATTACAAGGGAAAATATGCATTTTTTTCTGTTTTCTTAATTTTTTTGGTATTTTAAGTTAATTTTGAATTCAAATGGTTACAGAATTGAAATGTAGAGTAAAATGTCTCTCTATTAAGGTCATAAAAACCGAAATCGGTTTAAAATCAGCCAAGTTATTACAACTTCCCCAGGCATCTAACGTGTGGCAGACAACTTGATTAATCAATACAATCCGATTTTTGAAATTCATTGAAATTTTCTACTGTACTAACATTTTTTTATTCTTCAAGTTCAAATGTTATTAGATGACAAGTATTTTTCATATTGTGTTTTGCTAACATTTTTTAAATTAGTGCTAAAAATGCCTGCATTTTCCACACCCTTTTGAAATCTTTATTTTAAAAAAAAATATATTTTTTTTGTTTTAAAATTTGGAAAAGTCAAAAAAATATTACACTGAAACATGAATAATGAAAAAATGTTATTACAGTAGAAAATTTCAATAAATTTAAAAAAAGGGCCTCGTATTTTTTAATCAAGTTGTATGGCACACGCTAGATGCCTGGGGAAGTTGTAATAACTTGGCTGATTTTCAACCGATTTTAGTTTTTAGTACCTTATTAGAAAGGCATTTTACTCCACATCATAATTCTGTAATCACTTGAATTAAAACTTAACTTAAAATACCAAAGAAATTGCGAAAACAGAAAAAAATTCATATTTTTCCTTGTAATCCGTTTTTTAAACTTCAAGGACCATGCTAAGCGCCTTACACATGTCCGATCGTCCCAAATTTTTGTGAGACGTATATTTACCTCCAAATGAATATATTTAGGGTAAGTTAGGGTCAGTATCTACCATTTTTTTTTTTTTGGAGCTCCATATAAAATAAATCAGAGCCAAAACATAAAAGATGCAGTTTTAAAAATTAAAAAAAAAAATAGAAAGAATTGTGATCACATCTCGAGTTATGGCTTAAAAGTTGCATAATTTAGAGTAGAATTCTTATAGTTTTTTACAAAAAAATCGAAGGTTTCGGACTTTTTCAAAAAGTCGATTTTAATTTTTAAACGTCAAAAAATAAGTGATAATTACTTCGAATAATTTTTTCACATTTTTTTTCTAAAACTACATTTAAATACCAACAAAACGTTGTCCAACTTTTTTTAAAATATCTATATTTTTTACTGGTCAAAATTGATTGAAAATTTAAATTTTTTTATTTTTTGGAAAAAATCGCCATTTTGAAAAATTGATTACTCAACACCACCTTGGTATAAAAGGCTGAAAATTTGGCTGCAAGTTGCATTTAATACGTACTAAAACATATCCAAAAATAAAATTAATCGAAGGGGGTCGGGTCTAAAAGTGAGTGATTTGGCATGGAATGCCCCATATATTTTCGACTAAAGTGCATTTTTAATCAAAAATGTATAAAATCCATTTCATTTTTCAAAATGTTAACTTACTTTTTAAAGACACATCTTTAAATCTGCTCCAAGGTAATAGTAACACTTGTATTGATCGCGAAAACTTATTCCAAAATCCGGTAGTTATGAGGATAAGTGGTAGGAGACGTTGGGGGATACCTTCCCCTTGCAATAGATTTTATCAAATGGATTTATTATGATGTTTTCAATTATTTAATTATATTTTTTTATATTCACACCCACAAAAGGGTGCGGGTAAAAGTTTTTTTTTATCCGCTGGTTACACATGCAGGGTTTTGAGTTTCCTCTGATATAAAAATGTTGCATTTGCTTTACAAAAGTACAAAAAGCGCTGCAAAAAAACTTTTTTTAGAGGTTGGTTTAGTTCTCCAATGGGAAATTTTTTCCCCTTGGTCAGATTTTTTCCATTTCCGAACTTGACCAGCCTATGATCATAAGACATATTTGTGCCAAACTTCGGAAGTTTAGTTCTTTTATTTTGGACTGTATGGTGTCCTTACAGACGGACAGGCTGACGGACATCGCTAGAATGTCTTAGAATCGATTACAAATCAATAATGTATATACTTTATGTGGTCCTATACCGATATTTCGATGCGTTACACATGGAATGAGAAAGTGAGAATACCCCTATACTGTGGTTGTTTTACCTTTGTAATATCCCAGGCAGAAAAATACAGACGAGAAAGTGCTGGCAAAGAACCTTATTTGGTAGTAAAAGTGCTGGGAAAGCAATGCAGTAAAGTACTCTATCAGCGCCCTAATGATAACCATGGTAAACGGTCTGCCGTATAGGATTTTTTAACTCTGTAACAGAGCTGTTTTAGAGTACTTTAAAAGCAACATAACAAAGTACTTCAAGAGCAACATCACAAAGTTATATTAAAACATATTTTTTTTTTTTAATTAGTATCGATGTAGATCGGATCGATAGTTTTAGATTTTTAAAATAATGATACCGAAACGAATCTCAAAGAAATTAAATGTTGACTTCAAAAGTTAAATAAAAATTTAACGAAAAATTAAATAAAATTAAAATTAAAAAATAATAAAATTAAAAATTAAGTAAAAAATATCAACTTAATGGGAACTACGATTACCATTTCAGTCTTTGGCGTCATTTCTGTCTTTCTAATAGGTTTATATTTTGGGAATTTCAAGCCTTATTCTCCGAAAGAATTTTTTAAGGAATTAATTTTAGAAACAAATGCATTAACCAATTAAGATATGAATTTTATTTTTAATATAATACCATAATTTTAGTTCTCTTTTTTTTAAAAAAAAGGTATTTAAAGATAGAATGTTAAAGGCATTACTTTTAATATTACGAGAATTTTCAAGAACGAAGAACGTACTTTAAAGTCCATCCGACAAAAAATTAATCTTGCTCATCACAAAAGAAATAATATAGTCCATTACTAGATATAATTTATTTTGATCTAGTTAAATTCGTAAAACTTTATCTCGGAATTGGAAAATTTTTGTTTCAAAAGTTAATTTTAAGAAATGCAGTGGCACTGCATTTATTTCACATGAAAATGTTACTACGAGTATTTTAAAAAACAACGTTTTTCATATATCTTAAGATATAACAGAAGAATTTCAGAGAAAATCTTTTAATTTATTTAATATAGGCAATTGGAAATGAATATGCACAACTTTATTCATACACTCAAAATATTTTGTAAGTAAATTCAACTGAAAAAACATTTAAAACAATCGTTTTTCCTTTTAGAAAACGGACTACTTATTTTTCATTTGAAACAACATACTTTTTCAGTTATTTTTGAACGTTAATAAATGACTAGACATTCCGTAAAAATAAACGATATTTCAGTTATTTTAACTGTTTACAATTTTTTATTTTGTGAAGTAAAAATAAAATTTTTTGAATAACAAACTATAAAAACCGTACTTCTGTAAAATTATACGGTATAATCAGTTACGAATAATTTAACTGATAAAATTTTTTTCCGTAAATTTTTGTAGTTTATTGTTTTAACAACTGTATAAATCTTTCAATAATTTAGTTTTTTTGAAAAACAAACGATAAAACGTTTAAAACAACTTTACCTAAAAACTGTGTTGAATAACCGTAAATAGTTACTGTAAAACTTTTCTAGGTGTATAGCAGAAGACGTTGTTAATATGGGAGTGTCATTATCACAATTTTCTGCTTTCGATTTCAAAAATAGTTAGGATTATATAAAGAGTATTATAAAGGGTCCAGACAACCCTCTTGCTCAAATTCAAAGAAAACTACATATTTTCATTCCGATAATTCAGCAAATAATATTCCTTTGGTTTATCCGATTAGTACATTTTCTAAATATTCTCTTGGAAATGTCAAAGAAACTTCTATCTCGAGAGTGATTTTTTCTTTTGTAAATATTCATGGATTTAAAGTTAGATCCACCTCTCCTGATAACGTATTTTTACTGCAAAAAAGAAATGTGATAGTTGTTAAAGAAATTTTTAGTAAAAAATGGTCGACATACAAAGGTGATGATATTTTATTAAAAGGAAACATTTTTAAAGAAAACGGAGATTTTTTTGAGTTTTCACTGTCATCACGAGAAATGGGATTATATAATGTTCGAGATTTTGGATAAAAAACTAGTACTGGTGAAGCCCTCTCCTATATGTGATTGCATACACTGAAAAAAAAGACATAACTAAATTTAAGGAAAAAATGTCTTTGAAAATTTATCATGAATTTTCCTAAAATTTAGTTAAATTTAACTTAAAAATGAGAAATTTTCTTAACTATGAGGAAAAAATTTTAGTTCATTTACTTATAATTAGTTCAAAGTTTTCTTTAAATGGATTTTTTAAATATTAGGAAAAAAATTCTTACTGCCAAAGAAATTTTCCACAAATCTAAGAATCGTATCTTTATTTTTAAGATATATTTCTTAAAAAACAATTTAGTTCAAGTTTAGTTAAAATTTACTAAAAAAAACATCATCGTATTTCTCTTCTTTGAAATGAGGAAGTGTACTTCTTAGAATTTAGTTAATGACTTCTGAGAATTTAGTAAATAACTCCTTAGAATTTAGTTAAAAATTCAAAATGGCGATATCTCGAAAACTAAGCGAGATAGAGCGAAACGGATGAAATTTTCAAAAGAAAGACTACAAAGAAAAATATGGAATAGCCTAGCTCTGTATACCTGTCGGGGTCTCAAGACCCTAATTTTAGATCTAAAATTTGAAATTCCCGAGATTTTATATATACACATATCTCGGTAAATACTGCCAACTCGAGAAAACGTCCAACGGCATTTTTGTAGCTCTTGACTCGTAGATTAATAGTTTTTGAGTTATCCGGCATTAAAGATTCTCAAGACCCTATCAGGCCCCTTATTACCGTATCTCAAAAACTAAGCAAGTTAGAGCGAAACAGACACAAGTTTTGGTTCAAAATCTATGGGGACCCTTAAAGGACCCAACGGGGTCTCGAGTTAAATGGGGTCCGAACCCATGGGTCCAGGGTCTAGACCCAATCTATTTCTAAAATGTGAAGTATAATTTTTCCCATTTTCTAGTTAAAATTGGCTTAAAATTAAATAACTTTGTTTTCCTTATTTTTGGGAAAATTATGAACTAAAACCAAGAAAAAAAATCTTTGGAGCCAAATCATTCCCTCTTTTTCTCAAAATTGAGTTAATTTTCCCAGATTTTAGTTCACTTTTTTTTTTGAGTGTACCACTTTATATACAAAAAATTAAGTACTTTACCAGAGCTTTATATTAAAATTTGGTCGAAAAAAAAACTCTGGCAAAGCACTGGCAAAGCTCTTTCCTATGTGTAATTGCATACTACTTTATATACTAAAAATAAAATGTTTTACCAGAGCCTTATTTTTTGTACCGTCATATTTTTCTGCTTGGGATCTTGTTTCATCTCTAAGATATCTTAACCTGAAGTTTGTCCTCGTTTCGTGACTCTGGGTTTGGCTAAAAATGAGTGTGATTAAACACATCATATAAATTTCAACGGACGGTATCTTATCAAATTGAAAGAATATCTAAATAATTCAAAAAGCATTTTAAAAATAGGAATTTAAGACTTTTAAAAGTTTACGTAAAATAAAATCGAAATAAGGCGAAAAATCTGTCGAATATACTTTCATAGCAAAAAATACCATGAATAAAGCGAAAACCCGAATTTTTCAAACTTCATATTTAGATATCGCAGAGAAGAAACAAAATATTACATTTATATCATACATATAGGTGAATTCGCCTAGTTATAACGTCTACACTCAAAAAAAAAACTGTAATGTTAGCAAAAAAAGCTTGTAAACCTACAAGAAAATTTGCTGATTTTGAACCCACAATTTTTTTGCCAAAGTTAGCAAAAATGTTTTGCCAATAATTAGTTAACTATTTTTTTTTTTGAACTTAGTTCATACAAATCTGAGGACCCCATTCCGTTCGGACCTCATTGGTCCAGACCCCGATGGGCCCAGACCTAGTTGCGTTCCTTAAAAATCATCATAGTTTTAGATCCAAAATTTGTGTCCGTTTCGCTCTACCTTGCTTAGTTTTTGAGATACGTGATTATAGGGGACCACTGGGGTCTTGAGAATTAAAAAACTCGATAACTTCAAAAATATTACTCGGAGAGCTTTTGACTATTTTGCGGTCTTGTTCTACGTGTTGAGAGCTACAAAAACGCTTTTGGACTTTTTGTTGTGTCGGCAATATTTACCGAGATATGAGCATTTTAAAATTTTCGGGAATGCTAACTTTTTTGGATCCAAAGTTAGGGCCCATTAGGGTCCACACATGTGAAGAGGACCGGCGATACTATGGAGATTCTAAGAACCAAAAATGGCCTCCATTTTGCTCTATCTGGCTTAGTTTCCGAGATAGCGCCATTTTGAGTTTTCTGAAAATAAAAAAAAATTTACCATTTATTTTGCTAATATTAGCAAAATATCTTGTAAAAATGTAGTCAACTCAATTTCAAATTTAGCAAAAGAAATTAGTTCAAAGTTTGTTTAAAATTGCTAATGTGCTAAATAAAGTTTACAAGAATTTTTTGCTAACATGCTAATCTCAACTAAAAATTTGCTATAAGTTAAAAAAAACCTCACATTAAGGCTACCATTTTTGTTTAATTTCCCCTTAAGTATATTTGGCAAAAATGAGGCTAATAGTCCGTTGAAGAAATTCTGTTAACATTTTATGGTAAAAAAATAATATTTTCCTGGACATTTTTTGAAAAATATATGAAAAAATATAATTTTTTCACTTTTTTCAGCATAATTTACAGGGACTGTTAATTTTTCCCTAACAATATTTGGCAATTGTAGCCACGGTCAAGCTAAACAACTATAATGAACAAAAATCTGAACGTGTTTAGCTAATGAAATCACAAGATAAAATGCAAGACCGACCCCCATTAGCTTTTCCCCTAAAATTTTTTGCAAACATACCTAATCACTGTCTCTATTTCTTAAGGGGTCCTATACAAAGATTACAATTTTATAAAACTGCTCCTACAGCTCTAACTGCCTCAAAAGTGCCCCTACAGGAGTCAAATGTATGATAGACCCTTAATACTTTGTCCATTACTGGTGGGTATGTTCTCGGAACATATCCATTTGACCTTTTAACAGCGAATATCTCAAAAACGGTATGAGCTAAAAAAATTTGGATGCATATTTGGATTCAGTAGAGCAAAATCTGTAAGAATCAGTTGGCTATTTATTTTAATGGGAGGTTTTTGTTGTCACACAGTGTAATTATTTAGCAATAACTCGAAAACAGGATCAGCTAGGATTTTCGTGTTAACAATTATTAAAGTTCAAAATAAAGAGCAGTGAAACGCCATTACCCGATCACCATTTTATCACAACCTAAACTTGCTTGAAAAGGAGTGTGATACAGCTTATAAGTCCATTGCCTATTACAATTTTTAGAGCAAAAATTCTAAAAAAATCTATATTTTCTAAGTTAAAAAAAAAAAAATATATATTAAAAGAAGAAAAAATAAAAAAATAAAAATTAAAAATATAAACATTAGAGATAGAGCTTGGGTATGTTTTGAGAAGATTTTGGGATGGACAAAATATTAAGAGTCGATCATTCATTTCACTCATCTAGGGGCACTTTTAGAGCTGTAGGAGCAGTTTTATAAAAATGTAATATATGTATAGGAGCCCACTTAGGTTAGGTTGTAAGTGGCTGCTGACGTTTTACGTCAACACACGTAGACTCTGAGGTCCATTGTGATACCACGGACCGTAATAGGTTTCCCTACTAGTCCCTGTCGTTAAACCAGTTTGAGCTTCTTATGAAACTCCTAAGATATTGAATTTTGACATCCGACAAATCAGGAAGATCGTACAGCTCCCTAGATCCCAGTGAAGCAAGTTTCTGACCAGAAAGTGCCGGGCAATGGCAAATAAGGTGTTCAATAGTTTCCAACTCCTCTTCATCCATGCAACTTCGGCAAAAGTCATTCGACGGCACGTTTAACCGCTCTGCGTGCTTCCCTATAAGACAGTGTCCGGTAATTATAGAAATCACCGTCGAAATCTCTCCTCTTGGAAGCGATATCAGCTCACTTGTACGCCCCTGATTAAGAGAAGGCCAAATCAGTCGTGTTGTCTCACACGTCCATCCATTTGCCCATCTTTGATTAGTCTCCGTCGCAGAACAAAGCCGTAGGTTTTGCTTGCAAGTTTCTAGAGTCATACCAACATATTCCAATTCTGTTGGAACCTGTAAGGTAGTTCCTAATCTTGCAAGCTCATCGGCTTTGCAATTCCCTGGAATGTCTCTGTGCCCTGGGACCCATATGAGTCGTATGTTAAACTGCTTGGCCATCTCATTTAAAGACGTGCGGCAGTTAAGGGCAGATCTTGTTTTCAGAAACATTGAATCCATTAACTTGACCGCGGCTTAACTGTCAGTATAGATGTTGACTGCGGTTGTAGACAGGACATTGCAGTTCAACCAGTCAGCCACTTCCTTTATTGCCAGCATCTCTGCCTGGTGAACACTGCAATGATCTGGCAATCTACGAGCCAGGCTCAAACCAAGCTCTTTCGAATAGACTCCAAAGCTCACTTGTTCGTGCAGCCTCGATCCATCTGTGTAAAAATGTATGGTAGCTCCACTACCCGGAGTATCCCCATCCAAGACTCCCTGGATGGTATCATAGTGGTAAAGTGGCGCTCAAAGAGGCTCAAAGAAGGAGCACAGTCCACATTTTGTGGTATTGTTATCTTCTTCAAGATCGCGCTATGGCCACAATCGCTGCTCCTCCACTGCAGCGTGCTATTAAGTCGAATTGCCGACGCAGCCGCATACTGCCTACCCAATATGTCCAATGGTATCAGGTGAAGGAGGATTTCTAATGCAGCCGTAGGTGAAGTACGAAGAGCACCAGTGATGCACATCACCGCCATTCTCTGTACCTTCGTGATAAAGACACAGTTCGCTTTTGTTTCTAAAGCAGGCCACCAGACAATGCCTCCATACAGCAAAATTGGACGCACCACTGCTGTATAGATCCAATGAACGACTTGAGGGCTAAAACCCCATCGTTTTCCAATGGCCCTTTTACAAGAATATAAAGCAATCGTTGCTTTTCTCACCCGTTCCTCAATGTTACGCCTGAAATTCAACTTCCTATCTAGAAATACTCCAAGATACTTGGGTCCATCTGAGAAGGTGATTTCAGTGAAATGGATCAACAGCAGGAATCTTATTTTTCCTTGTAAATAAAACAAGCTCTGTTTTACTTGGATTAACTCCTAGACCACAGTATCTTGCCCATTTAGACAGATCTTTCAGAGAACCCTGAAGAATGTCCCTCAATGTTGGCAGATGCTTCCCCTTTACCGCTATCGCGACATCGTCAGAATATGCGACAACATGACAACCACGTGCTTCTAGAGATAGCAGCATTAAATTCAGTGCCAGGTTCCAAAGAAGCGGCGAAGAACACCTCCTTGTGGTGTGCCCCTATTAACAAATCGAAATATGACGGACGCTCCCAATTCGGACGTTATACGTCTATTTGCAAGTAGGTTTTCCACCATTAAAACGATCCCACGCTTTACTCCTAGACCAGACAATGCCAAAATTATCGAGTCTGGGATGACATTATTAAAAGCCCCCTCTATATCAGGAAAGGCCACCATAGTGTACTCCTTTACCGAAAGCGATATCTCGATGGTACCAACGAGCTCATGCAGAGCTGTTTCCGTTGATCTACCCTTGCTGTATGCATGTTGCTTTGTCGAAAGCAACCTCGGGTCAATCACTCTACGCAAATATGAGTCTATCATTCGTTCCATTGTCTTTAACAAAAAAGAAGACAGGCTAATTGGTCTGAAATCCTTCGGAGCTGTGTGATAACTTTTCCCAGCCTTAGGGATAAATACGACTCTGGCATCCCTCCATTTTAAAGGAATATACGACCAGTTGATGCATGCTGTGCATACACTCAAAATAATTACTCTGTTAAATACTCTGTAAAATGACTGTAATCTTAATTCGACAGATATTTTACAAAGTTATCTGTCGAAATACAGATTTTGAGAAAATACTTTGTATTTTCTTGTAGCCGAAAAACAAAATTTTATATGTTATTTAACTTTTAACTCTGTAATCTCTATTTTACAGATAATAAACGGTATTTTTGTTAAAATACGAATTTTAAAAAAATACTTTGTTTTTTCTCGTAACCAAAATACTAAATTTCATTTGTAATTTTACTTATTGATCTGTAAAAATAAAAATCACTTCAAAAACTTCCAAATATGGCCGATAAACCCCTCTTTAAAAAGTGTCTTAAATTACAATAAAAACTGTACTCAAAATACACTGAAAAAAAAGCCATAACTAAATTTAAGGAAAAAGTGTCTTTGAAAATTTATAATGAATTTTCCTAAAATTTAGTTAAATTTAACTTAAAAATTAGAAATTTTCTTAACTATGAGGAAAAAATTTTAGTTCATTTACTTACAATTAGTTCATAGTTTTCTTTAAATGGATTTTTTAAATATTAGGAAAAAAATTCTTACTGCCAAAGAAATTTTCCACAAATCTAAGAATCGTATCTTAATTTTTAAGACATATTTCTTAAAAAACAATTTTGTTCAAGTTTAGTTAAAATTTACTAAAAAAAACATCATCGTATTTCTCTTCTTTGAATTGAGGAAGTGTACTTCTTAGAATTTAGTTAATGACTTCTGAGAATTTAGTAAATAACTTCTTAGAATTTAGTTAAAAATTCAAAATGGCGATATCTCGAAAACTAAGCGAGATAGAGCGAAACGGATGAATAAAACAAAGAAAATATGGAATAGCAAAGAAAAATATGGAATAGCCTAGCTCTGCATATCTGTCGGGGTCTCAAGACCCTAATTTTAGATCTAAAATTTGAAATTCCCGAGATTTTATATATGCACATATCTCGGTAAATACTGCCAACACGAGAAAAGGTCCAACTGCATTTTTGTAGCTCTTGACTCGTAGAACACTTCAGCAAAGTACCCGAAAGCCCTCCGATTTATAGTTTTTGAGTTATCCGGTTTTTAAGATTCTCAAGACCCAATCAGGCCCTTTATTACCGTATCTCAAAAACTAAGCAAGTTAGAGCGAAACGGACACAAATTTTGGTTCAAAATCTATGGGGACCCTTAAAGGACCCAAGGGGGTCTCGAGTTAAATTCGGTCCGAGCCCATGGGTCCAAGGTCTAGACCCAATCTATTTCTAAAATGTGAAGTATAATTTTTCCCATTTTCTAGTTAAAATTGGCATAAAATTAAATAACTTTGTTTTCCTTATTTTTGGGAAAATTATTAACTAAAACCAAGAAAAAAAATCTTTGGAGCCAAATCATTCCCTCTTTTTCTCAAAATTGAGTTAATTTTCCCAGATTTTAGTTCACTTTTTTTTTGAGTGTAATAACCCTGTTAAATTACAGAAAATCTCTGCTAATTTAACAGAGTACACCATACTTTTCCAGCTAGCAACATTTCTTGGTAATTTTACCATAAAACTCTGTAAAATGATTTTGACAAAAAAACTGTTAATTTACAGAATTTCTAGTAAAATATTGGTTAAATAAAACACTATTTAGCAAAGAAAAACTCTGTAAATTTACATATATTTGTAAAATGCATTTGATGCCACCAAAATTTTACAGAAAAAAAAAACTCTGTAAATTTACAGAGTTTTGTAAAATACATGTTATTTTGTAAAATTTTTATAAGATTTTTGAAAAGTTTTTTTTGTGTACTTTTTTAACCTTTTTTAAAAATAAAATACAGATAAAATTTTGGTGTTTTTACAGAAAACTCTTAACTATGAAATTAAGATTACATACACTCAAAATAATAACTCTGTTAAAAACTCCGTAAAATGACTGTAATCACAATTCGACAGATATTTGACAAAGTTATCTGTCGAAATACAGATTTAAAGAATATACTTTGTATTTTCTTGTAACCGAAAAACAAAATTTTATCTGTAATTTAACTTTTTACTTCGTATTTCTATTTTACAGATAATAAACAGATTTTTTTGTAAAAATACAGATTTTATAAAAAACTTTTTTCTCGTAACCAAAATACAAAATTTCAACTGTAATTTTACTTATTGCTCTGTAATAATAAAACCCTTACAAGGATGTCGTGTAAAATTGGAGGTACTCGTAAAAAAACTTTCACAAAAATAAAAAAAAGTAAATTTTGGAAGCATTAAAGCGGGCAAATTTACTCGATGGCAGTTTCCAATTGTCAACACTACTTGCACATTAAGGAAAGATAAATTAATCAGAAATCAAATAGTAAATAAAATAGTCAAATTCTGGTCGCTTTTATCAATATTTTACAGATAATTCTGTAAATTTACAGTTTTTTTATCGAAATCATTTTACAGAGTTTTCTTCGTAAAATAACAAAAAATCTTGCTGGTTGGAAATCTATGGTATTTTCTGCTGGCTCAGCAGAGTACACTGAAAAAAAAGACATAACTAAATTTAAGGAAAAAATGTCTTTGAAAATTTATCATGAATTTTCCTAAAATTTAGTTAAATTTAACTTAAAAAGGAGAAATTTTCTTAACTATGAGGAAAAAATTTTAGTTCATTTACTTATAATTAGTTCAAAGTTTTCTTTAAATGGATTTTTTAAATATTAGGAAAAAAATTCTTACTGCCAAAGAAATTTTCCACAAATCTAAGAATCGTATCTTTATTTTTAAGACATATTTCTTAAAAAACAATTTAGTTCAAGTTTAGTTAAAATTTACTAAAAAAAACATCATCGTATTTCTCTTCTTTGAATTGAGGAAGTGTACTTCTTAGAATTTAGTTAATGATTTCTGAGAATTTAGTAAATAACTTCTTAGAATTTAGTTAAAAATTCAAAATGGCGATATCTCGAAAACTAAGCGAGATAGAGCGAAACGGATGAAATTTTCAAAAGAAAGACTACAAAGAAAAATATGGAATAGCCTAGCTCTGCATATCTGTCGGGGTCTCAAGACCCTAATTTTAGATCTAAAATTTGAAATTCCCGAGAATTTATATATACACATATCTCGGTAAATACTGCCAACACGCGAAAACGTCCAACGGTATTTTTGTAGCTCTTGACTCGTAGAACACTTCCGCAAAATACCCGAAAGCCCTCCGATTAATAGTTTTTGAGTTATCCGGTTTTTAAGATTCTCAAGACCCTATCAGGCCCCTTATTACCGTATCTCAAAAACTAAGCAAGTTAGAGCGAAACGGACACAAGTTTTGGCTCAAAATCTATGGGGACCCTTAAAGGACCCAACGGGGTCTTGAGTTAAATGGGGTCCGAACCCATGGGTCCAGGGTCTAGACCCAATCTATTTCTAAAATGTGAAGTATAATTTTTCCCATTTTCTAGTTAAAGTTGGCTTAAAATTAAATAACTTTGTTTTCCTTATTTTTGGGAAAATTATGAACTAAAACCAAGAAAAAAAATCTTTGGAGCCAAATCATTCCCTCTTTTTCTCAAAATTGAGTTAATTTTCCCAGATTTTAGTTCACTTTTTTTTTGAGTGTATCTCTGTAATTTAACAGAGTGATTATTTTGAGTGTAGAAATAAGTAAAAATATAGATAAAACTTAGTAGTTTTTTGGTTATAAAAAAATACGAAGTATTTGGCTTAAATCTATTAGCAGAAAATTCTGTTATCTGTAAAATTAAGATCACAAAGCAAAAAGTAATATAACAGAGGAAACTTTGTTTTTTGTCACAACAAAATAAAAAGTATTTTCTATAAAACTGTATTTTGACAGAAAACTCTGTCAAATATCTGCTGAATTGAAATTACAGTCATTTTACAGAGTATTTTACAGAGTTATTATTTAGAGTGTGGTAAATTTTACGAGGATGACGTGTAAAATTGCAGTTACTTGTTAAAAACTCGTAATATTCACAAAAATAAAAGAGTGAATTTACAATTTGGAAGCATTAAAGCGGGCAAATTTAACAAAATTTTAATTTTAATTAGTTAAATTTTTTTAATTTTAATTAATGTTTTTGATTCAGAGAAGTTTTATATTTATTTAAAATGGATTTAACTAAAACTTTGTAAAATTACTGAGTTTTTTTTTGTAAAATTTTGAACTCATAAAAGCATATAACTAAAACTTTGTAAATTTACAGAGTTTTTTTGGTAAAATTCTTTTCGGTTTTATCAATATTTAACAGATAATTCTGTAAACTTACAGTTTTTTTAGCGAAATCATTTAACAGAGTTTTCTTCGTAAAATAACAAAAAATCTTGCTGGTTGGAAATCTATGGTATTTTCTGCTGGCTCAGCAGAGTATCTCTGTAATTTAACAGAGTGATTATTTTGAGTGTAGATTATACAGCAACGGGGCTATATAGTCCGACACTTGCTGCAACTCAGCCGGGATTATACCATCAGGTCCCGGGGATTTATAGGGCCTGAAGCTTTTTAAGGAGTGGGATAGTGCTTTGGTATGTTTGCAAAAAATGTTAGGGGGGGGGAGACTAATGGGTGATTGCCGGGCGGTAGCGGGGCTTTTGAGGAAATTTTTAGTCAAAATCTACCAATTTAAATTTACGGTGTGGTCTTAAAAAGCTAATTCATAAGAGCATGTTCATCTTGACCGTGGCTACAATTTTGCCATATATTGCTAGGGAAAAATCAACAGTCCCTCTTTGTTATGATGAAAAAATTAAAAAAAAAAAATATTTTTTCCTATATTTTTTCAAAACACGTCCAGAAAAAAAAAATTAAGTTAATAGCACTAACCCTGATTAAGTTGTTGGGCAAAAACTGATGACACCATATGTTGGGGGTCCCACTGCTTCTCTGAATCTTTGAAGGCCCATTTAAAAAGAATTGGCCACAAAATTGGACAATATGAGTACAGGGTTTTACTACCTTTTGGCAATAGAATCAAACCTATAAAAACAAGTTATTGTGTTTGTTTCACTATTACACAGTGCTATTATTTCTCATAAAAAATTAAAGAAACTGAAATAAAATACAATTATAAAATATCGTTAAACTATATTCAATTTAAGCTATCTGCAAGAACATAACACTCGCGTATTTTTAAATTCTTTATTGTTCGACCAATACCACATGTGCATTGTTTGTAAAAATTCCTATTATTCGTTATGTTACAGCAGATAGTTCAACTTTTTTATTTGAAATTATTCAACTTGAGCAGATAGCTCATTTTATTTTTATCGGATTGTGATAAAAACGTGAATTTTGTTCCATTTTTCTACGTTTTTAATTCCCTTTCATTACAAGTGTTAAAAATAAATGTCTGCGAATTTTGTACTCGTGCCCAAACCATTAAATCATGATAATGTTTTGATGTGGATTTGGGTGAAGGTCAATGTTGCCAGTTTGGGGTTTTTTTTTTCCCAGATTTAGGTATTTTTTTTTTCACTTATTGGTTTTGTTTTTTGGGGGGTTAAAATTTGGATTATTTTTTGGGGGGTTTTTTAAAAAAAGTTTAGGGGTATTTGAAAAAAATACTTTTTACTGAAATATTTTACAAATATTACTTAAAAAGATTTTTTGTTTTAAATTAATAAAAAATAGTGACAACAAAGTATGAGAATTTTGTTTAGGTAACAAAAATGATTTTGAAAAGTACTTTTTAGACCTCCAAAGACTTGTTTCTTTTTAATAATTTTTTAAGGGCCAAGAGTTTCGAAACCAGTTCAGCAAAGCAATATTTGAATTTGTTGCAAATTGTGTAGAGTAAAAATAAATGCAGTGATAGAAAAGTTTATACAAATGAATTTGTTTTTGGTACTTTTTGATGTTCAAAAGTACGTTGAGTCTCCCTTGACTCATTTAATATGTTCTTTTTTAAAATTGACCGAATAAATCAATTGCACAGAAAATCTCCAATCTAAAAACTAAATCGTTTGAGTTAAAAAAAAGGAAGGAGTTTTATATCTTATACGAGTAGTGAAAATGTTTAACTCAAAAATTTCAATTGTGGTCCAATGTAAAAAAATCTGTTTACTAAAAAACATCTTTATAATTTTTTGATCCTTTAAAGATTGTTTGCGCCCATTTTTAAGGGATTTTTTTGTTTTAAAAATTGATTGAAAAAAAAAATTTTGTACAATGGAAAGTACTTTTTAAAATAATATTCGATACCATAAGAAAATGTACATATGCCATCCCTGGATGATGTGCTAGATATATCTGATGACATCCAGTGTGCGGGTCGCTCTCCGTGGTATCAATCATGAGTTTTCTTGGCCCTTTTGATATTGATGAAATTGGGGTTAGTTGTTAAACTAAGTGAAAAACTGACAAATACAAATTTTCAGCCCTGTAAGTCAAAAGGTGCCGAACTTACTTAATATACAAGGCTAATACAAGCAGAAAAGTTTTCGAAAAAAATCGGGGTGCCTCCTGAAAATTTTTAAATGTCAGTTTTTCACTTACGATTTGTGTAACAAATAATCCAAATTTTATCAAAGTCAGGGGGTCGAGAAAATGTTTAGCTATTTTTGATCCATTTGTCAAATCAATTAAAAGTTTGGTGTTTTTCGGTAATTTACATAATTTAGATATTGCTTGATCTTCTGAATTTAATAAACATCTCGTTGGCTTAGTCGGCAAATCTGTCAAGTCCATTTTTATAAACATTCAGATTTTAATATACATAGTACACTTAAAATATTATGTAAGTAAATTCAACAGAAAATACGTTTGAAACAAATGAAACTTTATTTAAAAAACGGACTACTTACATTTCATTAAAACAAAAACATTTCACAGTTATTTTTAAATGTTAATTAATAACTGTTGAAATCCGTAAAAATAACTTAAAAATCCGTAAAAAATGACTGACAAAATTTTACGGAAAAAACGGTTAAAATAACGGAAATTTACATTCATTTTTATTTATTTTTTTAGAAATAATTTTAAAAAACTTCGAACCTGAGCTCATAATTTCTGGCTGATAGCCCAGCACGCTACCCTCTGTGCCACAAGCTACTTACATTTTCAGCAACTAAATTTCATTTTCAAATTCAAAAAAAAAAATCTAATTTTAGAAATTTTTAAATAACTGACAAATAACAAACGACAAATAAAATAATGTGGTTTGTTTTTTAAATAACTGAAAAAAACAAACGTTACGGAAAATTTTATTTAAAAGACAGTTATGTATTTGAATAAACGTTCAAAAAGTTGTTTAGAATATTTGTATGTGAAACAAACGAATTTTCTTTTAATATTAACTGAAACGAAAACTATTTGTTTGACTGTGAAACAGTAACCGTAAAACTTTTATGAGTGTATGTATTGTGTAACTCAAAATACATCATTTGAAAAAAAAAAATAATAAATATAATTTTTTTTTTTATTTTTTGTTTTTATTTTATTAAGAATTAACATATAATTACAAATCATATACTAATTTTACCTAACCGAGAACTGGTAACAATGACCTTCGTCTCGTTGTAGCGAAACAGACCAAGGCCTCTGTTGGGAATCGAACCCACGACCCCCAGACTCATAGGCTAGCACGCTACCAACTAGCCTACTGGGGCGCCTTAAATATAAATTTAAATATGGTGATCTAAAGAAAAAAACTCTTGCCCAAAACATTAAATCATGCTAATGTTTTGCGGAAGATTTGGGTGTACTTGCCAAAGCAAAGTTTTTTTTAGCAAAAGTGATGTTATATTGCTTCGATATTCCATGCAAATCGAATTGAAATATCAGTAGAGCCCTATTAATTTTATATATTATTGATCCACTTTTACGACACTCTAGCTATATACATCCGTCCATCTGTCTGTGGAAAGCAAGATGCAGTCCAAACCAAAAGAGCTGTACATTTGTTAAATAAGTGCAAAAATAAGTGCAAAAAAGTGTTTTTACATTTTGGAGAGTATAAAAGATTCGGCACCGAAGAATTTAACACTTTCACTTTTTTATGTACATTTGATAAACAAATGTAATATTTTTATGTAAAAAGTTCAGACTTGGTGATAAAGTAGTTTTGGTAAAAAAATTCATGAAAAAAATAAATAAAAAAAAAAAAAAAATTATGAAAAAAAGTGATAAAAAAAAATTTGGTAAAAAAACAAAAAAAATTCTAAAAAAAAAAATTTGATGAAAAAAATTTACTTTTAAAAATAAATTAATTAAAAAAAAAAAAAAAAATTGATAAAAAAATTGATGAAAAAAAAAATTATGAAAAAAAAAATTTATGAAAAAAAAATTGATGGAAAAAAAACGATAAAAAAAAAATATGAAAAAAAAAATTGATGAAAAAAAAATTTAATTAAAACAAAAAATTAATTTAAAAAAAAAAAAAAATTATGAAAAAAAAATTGAAAAAAAACAAATAAGATGAAAAATAAAAATTGTTGAAAAAAAATTGATGAAAAAAAACTGATGATTTTTTTTTTTTTTTGAAAAATAATTATGTTACTTTTTATTCACCAGCTGGTGAAAAACGGCTTTACTCACCACGAGGTGAATTATTATCAAAGTTACAAACCCATGTTACTAAAATTTTTGGTTTTAAGAAAATGAAAATAGTAGTTCTCTTTTCTTTTTCGTTAATTGTTAGCTTATATACTCAACTTAGGTGGCGCCCTCAACTTTTTTAAAATTAGACACCATCCTTAAAACATTATCATGTTAAAAAGTCAACCTGAAAAAAAGTTAGAAAGTTTTTTGTCCCTAATTCTGATTAATTTTTATTAATAAATAAAAATTGTTTTATTCGACCTTTAAAATATTATATTTTGTGAGGATGTTTATTCTGGCTCGAGGTCATTATTTTCTTTACTAATTAAAACCATGATATTCTCATAGTATAATTTTCAAGAAAATTATTTTTTGTTTTAAATTTATTTATGTTGGTCATTTTTGCAAGACTTAATCGACACGTGTTTCGGAATTTGTCAAGATTCCATTGTCAAGATTATTTAGCAAAAATAGAAACGATATACTACAAAGTAGCAAACGATATACTACAAAGTAGCAAACGAGTTTTTTGTCCCTCCTAAAATCAAAAATTAAAAATGGACTTGACAGGTTTGCCGACTAAGCCAACGATCTGTATTTCCTAAGGTTAAAATTTTTAGGGTTTTGTTTAAAAAATCGCGTGCCATTTTGTAAGACTAAATACATATTTCAATTTAAAAATGTTTAGTGTTTTTTTTTTGGAAATCGCCCTATTCTGGGAGTTATTAAATTTTTTTTAGGGGAAATAAAAAAAATTACCAAGCAACAATGGTGTAGGTACTTGCCGAAGCAAAGTACCTGGTGCAAAAAAATGTTTTTACATTTTAGAGAGTATGAAAGATTCGTCGCCGAAGAATTTAACACTCTCACTTGTTATTGTACATTTGTTAAACAAATGGAACATTTTTATGTCAAAATTTTACACTTGGTGAAAAAGTAGTTTTGGTAAAAAATAATGGGGAAAAATTTAAATTTTTTTAACGAAAAACTAAATTATAATAAAACAGATTTGATGAAAACAAAATTTTTGGTGAAAAAAAAATTTTGAGGAAAATAATGTTTTTGATGAAGCAAAACAATTTTTATGAAAACAAACATTTTTTTTGTTTTCATACATGATTAAGTGTTACAAAACTGTAAACAGCGACATCAAAGCTGCTCGCATTAGCGAGATATCGCGAAATACGTGTGTTTTATTTTCTTAAATTTTGACACTGATGTTTTTTGAATATTTTAAAAACTGAGTATACAGTTTTAATTGTACTTATTTACAGGTCACAAAAGAGTCAACATCAAAATCCCATCTTCTCAAGTTCGCGAAATATCGCGAAATTTATTTTTTTCTGTTTTTTTTTGCTGTTTGTATCTTTAAATAGGTTTCTTTAAATCTTTGTAAAAACATCCCAGCCAGAAATTGCCAACCGTTCCAAAAAAAAAGTACTGGCAAAGCAATTTATTTTTTGTATAGCAAGCTGTTTTTAGTAAAGTACTTGGTTTCACCGAATTAAGTACTTTGTTAGTACGTTTTTACCAAACTAAAGGCGGTTTATTTATTTGAAATATTTTTTTTAATAATTTAATTAAATTTTAACATTTTATTTGAAAACACTTAATTAGTATGTTATAAAGTTATGACAATGGTGTCATTATCAAATTTAGTATGACTACATTTTGATTCTACTATGTGGATACTGATTTCAATGTTATTTTTATCAAATTTGTTTAACATTGTAGAGCCCTATTTCTCTTGATAGTAGTGGAAATTTAAAAAAAATCGGTACATTCAATGAAAATTTTGCCTTTCAAAAATATATCATCACATTTGTATTTAGACAGCTTACTATTTAAAATTTCAGTAACTTTAATTACATTTTCATTGTCGAGTAAACATACGTTATCTGGATGAATTGGTTTTATTTTAAAACCATTAATGTTTACGAAAGAAAATAAAACTCTCGATTCCGAGCTTTCTTTTATATTCCTAGAGAGTATTTGGAACTTCTAGGATGTAGCAATAAATTCGCGAATTTCTTCATTTTTTGACGTTTTTGCGAAATAAGCCCCTAAATTGGCCTTTGATAAAAACTTGCTTTTACCATCATGTTGAATTTTATCATCATGTTGTATATGGCAGCACCATTTTTCGAGATAATTTAAGGGTCCATCTTTAAGTAAATAATGTGGGAACCTTACAGAATTAACTGACCAAAAATTTTTTTTTTTGGACAAATTTTTCGTCAGTTATTTGTTTAAGGTTACCACTTTATATAGTTAAAGATGGACCCTTAAGTCATCTTGTAAAATGATTCTGCCATAAAAAAGTCTTTTGTTCACTATTCGTAGTGTTACTATTCGTAGTGTTAGGGATGCCTTTATGATCCACTAAAAGCTAGTTTTTTTTATCAAATACTAATTTAGAGGTTTATTTCGTGAGAACCTCGAAAAATGAAGAAATTCGCGAATTTAAGCGCTTAAGATGAAAGCTTTAAACCAAATTTGCATAAGAAACATTGCTACAAGTCAAGAAAACTGTACCATGCATCGAAAAACGGAGTACGCCATTCGACTCAGCATGTCTCGAATTGATGGAAATGTTATTTAAAATAGAAAAAATTAAAAAAAAAATTCTAATGTACAAATTATTAAATAAAAAAAATATTTTATTAAATACATTTTTAATTTTGTAATGGATTGTTTTAGTTAAAAAGCTATTTTAAAAATTCTCGGATAGTACTTTTTAAAGTACAGGGAAAGCGCTTTTAAAAGTACTTTGCCACTACTAAATGGTGTTATCATTTAGCATCTTAGCAAGTATTAAAAACCCAAAACAAAGGTACTTTGCCAGTATTAATACTACCTTATTAGATACTTTGCCAGATCTGGCCCGTATGTATTTTTCTGCCTGGGATGGTATGCAGAAATATGTTTTTTTTTGTAAATGATCAAAGGTCACATAGCACATCGAAATGGTACGTGTTAAATTTCGCGAGATATCGCGAAACTATATAATTTTTTTAATCTTTTGCTTTTATTTTCTCACTGATTCATTAGAAATGGTGTAAAAACGTAGTATGCAGTTTGATTCGAACATGTTCAAAGAAATTAAAACTGCCCCACAAAAAAATTATAGCTGCTCCATTTCGCGAAAAATAGCGAAAAAAGCTTTTTGTGTATTTTTTTTTTTGTTTTTATTAATAAAAGAAGTTTCTTTAAAATTGTTGAAAACACGAAATGCAGTTTGACTTGAAAAAATTCTAGCTGTTCAATTCTCCGAGATATCGCAAAAAAAACTGGCTGAACTACTTTTGGTTATTTCTTTATGTTATTTTTGATTTGTAAAAAGATTTACTTTAATTAACGACAAAAATTGTGGTATGCAGTTTGAATTCGAGGTTATTACAGGTGACAAAACTGCATAAAAAATTTAGATGATTAATTTCCCGAAATATCACGAAATTACTGTTCAAACTTTTATATTAATTAATTTTTTCTTTGGTGTTCTAAAATAAAGAAAAAATCAAGTAGCGACCAATATATGCTAAGCAGTTTGAATTTTACGTGATTAAAGGTGGTAAAACTGCTCAAATCATCCTACAAAAAAATGCATTACCACTTCCTAGTGAAGTGCTTTAAAATTATAACAAATGTAATGAAATACAACAAAAATACCAAAAAACACAAGACAAAAACACACAAACATTCTTTTCTACTCCAGAATTCATAGCTATTCAGTTCTTAACTCATTACCTTCCGCGACACTCCCATACAAATGTAAGTAGATATTCAGTAGATAAGAAGTACTCCGGGAAGTAGTTGGAAGTTGTTTGAAAACCATTGGCGTAGGAAGCCAACATTTCTGGGGGGGGCTAAAGCCCCCCCAGATTTTTTTGAATTTTTTGTTTTTTTTAATAGAAAACCCCAGACCTATTTCTGAAGCGTTCCCTATATCATGTGTCTAGGTGTCCTAGAAACGAATGCCCTCCGAAAGCGGTTAAAAATTCATATTTTTTTTAAACAAATTTTGATTCTGAAGATTTTTCGGAAATTTAGAACTCCCAGATATGTTATGAAAATGAAAGATTTTTAATGTTTTTCCTATAGTAAAATCATTAGATTACTATGATTTTTTTCAAGAAAAAGTTCTGATGATTGCAAAAGTTGATGATTATTAGTCAAAATTCTCAGATTCTTTCTTCCAATGACTTTTGTCTATAAAAAACCACTTAGAATTTATAAACTTTTTTAAATCAAAGAACTTAAAATGTTTTCCTGAAGTTAAAATCCTACACACAAAAAAAAAAAATTTCAATTTCAATAAAAAAATTCACGAATTCAATAAATAAATTAACTAAAAAAGCCGCGGTGAAGATTTTCACGAATTCAATAAACGCATTTGTAAGTCGTTTGCTGAAAATAATTTCAATAAACAAGTTTCAAGATTCAATAAAAAAGTTTATTGATTTATATTTTTTTTAATATTTTTTTTTAGAACTAAAGAAAAAAAAAATAATTTTTTTATTTGTTTTTTTTTTTTTTTATTTATTTTTGTTTTATTATTTAATTGTTTTCTTTATTTCTTACTTTTTCTCAATTTATTGTTTCCATTGAGCTTTGAACAGCATACCTCCTGTTTAGAATGCAGGCCGTCTAACTAACTGAGCTACAGCATGACAACAAGTTTTAACGCATAAAATCAATTTGGTTTTAAATAAAAGTAAACAAGAATTCTGAAACACTCACATAATTTTGTCAGTGATGGTAACAGAAAAAATTCTCAATTGAAATTAACAAAAGAAAAAAATACTGACTAATTTAGTTGAGTGCATCACTTTCATTCTCTAACTTATAACAGTAAAAATATTTAACACACAACTATACAAACACACACGCATTCACAAACAAATTGTGTTTTTATTTCTATTTTGTTCTTGCTTGTAAGTAGATGACAGAATTTAGCCGACAAAACTATAACACTGTTTTGGCGTTATGCGCTAAGCGGTGGATAAACTTATTACTTTTTTTAGGGGTCGTTGGTTCGAATCCCCATCAGACCAACTTTTTTTTTTTTTTTTTTTGATATTTTTTGTTTTTTTTTAAGTTATTACTTTATTTAAAATTACTATGTGTGAAAAAAAGAAACACAACAAAACTTGCCGGCGGAATGAGTTGAACATAGTTTTTTTTTTAATTTCAATAAATTTTTTTATTGATACAATGAAAAATTTTATTAAAAATATTTTTATTTTTAATAAACGTGTTTATTAAAATTTACTTAAATATTTTTTTTTCTGTGTAAGATTCGGTAAAGTTTTTATTATTGACAAAAACATCATATTCATATAAAAACTTTTTGCAATAATTCAGACTATTTTTCAATAGGAAAAACTATTTGATCTAATATAATAATCATTACGAGTCCTTAAGACTCGTAGAATAATCATAACGAGTCCTAAAGACTCATTATTATTATTTATTGTTGCAAAAATTAATGAAATCATTAAATTATTAAAAAAAAAATTGTGAATGATTAAAATTCTGGGGGGGGCTAAAATTATTCTGGGGGGGGGGCTAAGCCCCCCCCCAGACAGGGCTATCTACGCCAATGTTGAAAACTCGGAGTACTTCTTATCTACTTACATTTGTATGGGACTGTCGCGGAAGGTAATGAGTAGGGATGAGATTCCCCTGCAAATGCATGTTTTTTGTCAATAGTCTAAAAATAATTTTGACCAATTATCTTTCCGAATCAAGAAATTTGCTTTTTGGTTTTAAGTGCATATATTGTGCAAACCCGAGTAAAAATAATTTAATATGATCTTATATACTTTTATATAGTCATATTATTTCATATATGATCATGTGTGACCATGCGCGGGTACAAGGGGGGGGGAAAAAGGGGAAATTTCCCCCCCCAGACCAAATTTTAAAAAGAAAAAAAAAAGAAAAAAGAAAGGAAAAAGAAAGAAAAAGGAAAAAGGAAAAAAGAAGAAAAAAGAAAAGAAGAAAGATAGAATTTTTTTAAAAAATTTTCCAAAGGAAAAAATTTTTAATTCCGAAAATTGTTTATAGAGAAAAATTTTAAAATTTTAACGGAGAAAATCTAAAAATTTTTATAGGAAAAATCTGGAAATTGTTAAAGGAAAAAAATGTGACAAAATCTTAAAATTGTTTGGGAAAAAATATCTGTCAATCTAGAAGTTCTTGTTGTGAAGAGAAATTTTCTTTGGAAAAAAAATTAGACTTTTTCTATAGGAAAAATGTATCAGAATCTGAGTATTTCTATAGAAAAAATCATCAGAATCAGCAACTTTTTCTATAGAAAAAATCTCTCTGAATCTGAGACTTTTTTCTAAAATGTCTCAGAATCTAAGATTTTTTTCTAAAATGTCTCAGAATCAGAGACTATTTCTAAAGAAAAAATGTCTCAGAAGCTGAGACTTTTTTTATAAGAAAAATATCGCGGAATCTGAGACTTTTTCTATATAAAAAATGTATCAGAATATGAGACTCTTTCTATAGCAAAAATGTCTCATAATATCAGACATTTTCTGTAGGGAAAATGTCTCAGAATCTGAGACTTTTTCTATAGATAAAATGTCTCATAATCTGAGACTTTTTCTAAAGGAACTGTCTCACAATCTGTGACTTTCTATAGGAAAAATGTCTCAGAATCTAAGACTTTCTATAGGCAATATGTCTCAGAATCAGAGTCTGAGACTTTTTCGATAGGAAAAAGGCCTAAGTATCTGAAACATTTTCTATAGAAAAAGATCTCAGATCCTCTGAATTGCAAACTTATTTTATAGGCAAAAGTCTTAGAATCTTAGACTTTCTATTGGAAAGGGTTTCCGAATCTCAGACTTTTTCTATAGGAAAAATGTCTCAGAGTCTGAGACTTTTCTATTGAAAAAAATTCTCAGGATCTAAAAGTTTTTCTATACGAAGCAAATCTAAGAATCTGAGACCTTTTTTTATGTGAAAAATATTCCAAAAATGATTAAGAGTATTTTTTCTATAGTAAAAATTTTAAGAATCTGAGCCTTTTTCTGCACACAAAGAATTTGAAACGAATTTCTATCAACAAAAACGCAGGTTTAATCAATTTTTTTATTGAAATTCCTCCAATAAAGAAAATTGTAATACCAATAATCAAATTGTAGGTGATTAATTAAATATTATTTTAATCAATCATTTTTTTGATTTTGATCACAAATTTTTTGATCACAAAAAATGCATCTTTTTCTTAAAAATTTGTAATTCGACAGTTAAAAAAAAAAAAAAATAATCAAAACATTAATTGACTCATTTAAATTTTGTTAATCAATAGATTAGTCAATAATTTTTTGTGTGTGGAAAAAAGTTCTTAGAATCCGACAATTTTTCTATAGGAAAAAAGCCTCATGCTCTGAGACATTTTTCGTAAAAAAAAGTCTCAGATTCTGAGAAAAAGCATTTCTTTACGAAAAATGTCTTAAAGTCTGTTATTTTCTGTAGGAAAAATTTCTTCTATTAAAAAACTCTCAGATCTAGACTTTTTCATACGATAAATGTGTTAGAATCTGAGACTTTCGTCTATATAGAAAATGTAAAATTTTATAGCTTTCCCTTCACTTTTGTTTCAAAAAACGTATCCCTGTTTTTGCACGTCCGACAAAGGTGAATTTATGATTTTTTACATTCGAAGTAAAAAAAAAATTTCCCCCCCCAAACCCAAAAGCTGTACCCGCCACTGTGTGTGACACTATGTCTTGCGAGATAAATTTATATAATAAATTTTGATATGCGATTATTTTAAGATATCGCCATACATAACTATATGTTGTAAAATCTGGTCCCATGCATCATTGCAAATTTCTAAGTGTTTTATATAAAATTTTATATGCTTTTATTATTTTTTAAGTTTTTTCCAAGAACATATTTTTATCGCAAATATTTTCAAAGTCTTTTATATAAAATTTCATATGACTTCATATTTTTTTATTTTTCTAAGTTTTTTCCAAGCATCACTTTTATCACGAATATTTTCTAAGTGTTTTATATAAAATTTTATGTGACTCCATCTTTTAAATTTTTTCTAAGTTTTTTCAAGGAACATTTTTTTATCGCAAATATTTTATAAATTTTTTTATCACTCCATTTTTTTAAATTTTTCTAAGTTTTTCCAAGGACAAATTTTTTTGAAAATATATTCTAAGTGTTTTATATAAAAAAATTTTATTAAAAACATGACTCCATTTTTTGAAATTTTTCTAAGTTTTTTTCAAGAAAAACTTTTTTTTGTTATTTTAATTTTTCAACTTTTTATTAAAAAATAAAAAAACATCCGATTTATAAAATTGTATAAATTTTAATATAATTGGATATAATTTTATATCATTGGATTAGACCAAAACTCGTATCAAAGTCGATATAAAGTTATATAAACTGACTAGTCGAATAGCCTGTCCCTGCCAGGCGGAACACCAAATCACTTTTACCAATAATTCTAATTTTTTACCATACTTTATAAAAAATTATGTTTGTGCTTAAAAAATTTAATATTGCTAGATTGAGTAACATCAATATATTTCCCAAACTGGAAAATGATTAATGAGTATAAAAGATTTTACTAATATAATTTTAAAACTAAATTTAGCACGCCCTTTTCGTCTGGATCTGTCCCATGGTCACTCCTATATACATGGAAATTTTTATCTTTTTAGGGCGAATTACTCAATGTCCAGTTAGCTGCTAACTGCCGATTTAACGGAGCCTTATGTCAAAATTTGTATGGAAAAGTTAAATTTAACGGAGAGTGATTTTATAACGGAGCATTGAGTAGTCCAGCCTTATTCACGAAGGGTTGTAAAATTAGCTAAAATGTTAAGAAACACAATTTTTTCACATAAATTTTTTCTTATAATTCTCCGTACACAGTTTAAATATTAAATCTGACTTCATAAGGATATGATCCATTGTCAATACTTTATGCTTTACAATTTTCAGCTTCCTTAGTCATTAGGGGTTTCAGAAATAGTTTAAGGCTGTTATTCATAATACTTACAGAAGACTTATTGCAGGTTTTTTTGACAAATATGCCTGCAATTTCTGTCAAATAAACCTACTTTAGTTATATTTCAGTTTTTTTAAAAAAAAGAAGAATATCCTAAATGTTTAAAAACTAAAATTCGCCGTCTTCCGCCACTCCCCTGTCTTGAAGGCCAAAAATCCGGCTACGTTACAGATTATGTATATAAACTGAACAAAATTCACAATGGATTTTTTTGTATCTCCGCCCTTTAACTGGATATCCAGGTCAGTGTTGATCTTTGCCATAGTCCGTACCATATGCATCCCAATTTTCATCTTTCAAGGTCATAAGGTGTCTTCAAAATTGGGTAACATGTAAAAACATAACTTTTTTCACGCCCATTTCTTCTTCTAATTCTCCATCCATATTCTAAATTTTTTAAATCTGACTACTTTAGGATAAGCTCCATCGTTAGTACTATACTCGTATCCACGCCCCTTTTCCCTCTTAATTCTCCGTCCACATTCCAAAAATTTTAAGATTGACTACTTGAGGATATGGTCCAGTGTCAGGACAATATGCTGCCCAATTTTCGGTTGCGTAGGTCATTAAGGCTTTCAAGTTATTTAAATTAAAAAAAATAAAACAAAATATTGCCTTGCCCCTTTTTCCTCTCAACACCCGTCTACATTGCAAAAATGTTAAATCGGACTACTTTAGAATATGCTTCATAGTTAGGACTACATGTTAGTGATTTTCAGCTTCCTTATTCATTGGGGCGGAGCTTAAAAATACTCTAAAATGTTTAAAAAAAAATAAATTTTGCCAAGTCCTCGTAATTCGCCGCCCACAGGCAAAAAATCCGGCTTCGTAAGAATCTGTCCCTGGTGTTTTACTATATACATGCCAATTTTAAGGTTTTAAGTCAATTAATGAAATTCAAAAGGCGCTGGATACACAAAAAATAAGAGAAACCAAAAAAAAAATAATTATTTATACAGAAAATAAATGGAAATAAATTTACCACGCCCCTTTGCCTTTCTTATTCTCCACCCATATCTGGATATCAAAAACTCCAGGTTCGTGTTGATCTTTCCCATGAAACCTACTATATACATGACAATTTTCATCTTCCTAAGTCATTCGGGGTCTTCAAATTAGTTAAACTATTAAAAAACCCAACTTTTTCCACGCTCTTTTATCTTTTAATTCTCCGTCCACAGTCGAGAAATTTTAAATCCGATTACTTCAGGATATACTACATCGTTAGGACTATACGCTGTTCATTTTCCGCTTCCTTTTGGGACTTCAAAATTAGTTAAAATGTTAAAAATCCCAATTTTGTCAATCCCTATTTTCCTTTCAATTCTAAGCCCATAGTCCAAAAATTTAAAATTCGACTACTTCAGGATATGCTTCATCGATAGGACTATATGCTAGGAAATTTTCAGCTTCCCAAGTCATTAGAAGACTTTAAAATAAGCAAAAATGTCAATTTTCATCTTCATAAGTCATTGGGGGTCTTCAAATTAGTTAAAATATTAAAACACAATTTTGCCACGCCCCATTTTTCTCTTAATTCTCCTTTCACAGTCTAAAAAATTTAAATCCGATTACTTCAGAATATGCTTCATTGTTAAAACTAAATGCTATGCAATTTTCCGCTTCCTAAGTCATTTAGGGGATTCAAAAGAAGTAAAAATGTTAAAAAAATCATAATTTTGCCACGCCACTTTTCCCCTCAATTCTCCGCCCACATTTCGAAAATTTTAAATCCGACTACTTGAGGATATGCGGCATCGTAAGAAATATATTCTAGGACAATTTCAGCTTCCTAAGTCATTAGGGGTCTTTAAATTAAGCAAAAATGTCAAAAAAATGAATTTTGCCACGCCCACTTTTCCGCTTATTTCTCCGCCCACAGGCATAAAATCGAAAATCCGGCTACGTTAGGATCTGCCCCAGGTGTTTTACTATATGCATGCCAATTTTCAGCTTTGTAGCTCATCAGTGGGCTTCAAAAAGCTCTGGATAGACAAAAAAAGAGGAACACACAAATAGGGAAATTATATATATAGATATTATTAGATAATTTTCGATCAAATCTTATGCAACCATTTTTCGTATAAGATTATATCAAAATAGACACGCACCCATATTAAATTATATATTGTGTCATATCATTTTTTTTACTCGGGTATATCAAACTTTTAAGTGCTTATTTTTGCATATTTTGATATAAATTAGCAAAAACACAAATTGAAATTTATTTGTTTCAAAAACTATTTTAAATTTTAAAAATTTGTTTTGAAAAAAAGAAAAATGATTTTTTTGTTTTTAACTTCTTTTATAGATTGCCCTAATTTCTAAAAAAATCCTGCTTATATAAAGTTTTAAATGTCACTATTAAAGCCCGGTGTTAATTTTTACTTTTTTAAGAAGTTTTTCGAATGAAAACAAGACTTTTATTGCATACATTTTATTTTTTAGTGCATATTTTTAGGTTTTTTAGTGCATATTTTGAATTTTTTAGTGCATGAAAATCTCATCCCAAGTAATGAGCTAAGAGCTGAATATCTACTTTTTATGGAGTAGAAAAGAATGTCTTTGCATTTTTCCTTGTGTTTTTTGTTATTTTTGTTGTATTTTATTACATTTGTTTTCCAAAATTTTTAATTTATTTTGAATTTTGCGATTTCTAGCGAAATTAAGAAGATATGATTTCGATGTTAACTGTTTTTTGACCTGTAAATAAATACAATTAAAACTGTATACTCACATGGGAAGTATCTCAACCCTTATGAACCGATTTGCATGAAACGTAAAATATATATTAAAGTGACAATTCTAAGGTTGGGGTGTCTGGGCTTATCGGCCATATCGGGGATTTAGGGGTTCAAAACATGGGTCAAAAAATGGCGAAAAAATCGTTTTTTGTATTTTTCAGCCATTTCTTTCTAAGAAACTATATGATGTTTACATATGGGAAGAAAGTATTTTTTAATGCCTATCCAACGGTGGTGTAAAAGTTTAGCTTTGTTAAATGCCTTTTTCATGAAAATGTGTAAGTTTTGGGCGTATTTATATGAAGACATACCCCTACAAAGTTCATATGAATACGAAATAATCTTTATTAAATTTAAGTTGACACGTATTTTTGATCTAAAGGATATTCCTGTTAGTTCGGGAGTTATCGACATTTTCCCGGAGGTTCACATTGTTTCATAAGGGGACAACGAAATTTTGAAACACTGATATGGCCGATAAGCCGAGACACCCCAACCTTAAAATCGTCTCTTTTATATATATTTTAAGTTTCAGGCAAATCGGTTCATAAGGGTTGAGATACTTCCGTTGTCAGTTTTTAAAAATATTTAAAAAAACTTCAGTGTCAAAATTTAAGAAAATAATAAAACACTAATTTCGCGATATCTCACTAATGCAAGCAGCTAAAAAAACGTTAATTTGCTTAATAATGTAAATTATAAGATTTTATTAAGCCAAATTTGTGATAAAACCAACATTTCCTTGAACTCCGCTACACTCAAAAAAAAGTGAACTAAAATTTGGGAAAATTAACTAAATTTTGAGAAAAAGAGGGAATGATTTGGCTCCAAAGATTTTTTTCTTGGTTTTAGTTCATAATTTTCCCAAAAATAAGGAAAACAAAGTTATTTAATTTTAAGCCAATTTTAACTAGAAAATGGGAAATAGTATACTTCACATTTTAGAAATAGATTGGGTCTAGACCCTGGACCCATGGGTTCAGACCCCATTTAACTCAAGACCCCGTTGGGTCCCATAAGGGTCCCCATAGATTTTGAACCAAAACTTGTGTCCGTTTCGCTCTAACTTGCTTAGAGATACGGTAATAAGGGGCCTGATAGGGTCTTGAGAATCTTAAAAAACGGATAACTCAAAAACTATTAATCGGAGGGCTTTCGGGTATTTTGCGGAAGTGTTCTACGAGTCAAGAGCTACAAAAATGCCGTTGGACCTTTTCTCGTGTTGGCAGTATTTACCGAGATATGTGCATATATAAAATCTCGGGAATTTCAAATTTTAGATCTAAAACTAGGGTCTTGCGACCCCGACAGATATGCAGAGCTAGGCTATTCCATATTTTTCTTTGTAGTCTTTCTTTTGAAAATTTCATCCGTTTCGCTCTATCTCGCTTAGTTTTCGAGATATCGCAATTTTGAATTTTTAACTAAATTCTAAGAAGTTATTTACTCAATTCTCAGAAGTCATTAACTAAATTCTAAGAAGTACACTTCCTCAATTCAAAGAAGAGAAATATGATGATGTTTTTTTTAGTAAATTTTAACTAAACTTGAACTAAATTGTTTTTTAAGAAATATGTCTTAAAAATAAAGATACGATTCTTAGATTTGTGGAAAATTTATTTGGCAGTAAGAATTTTTTTTCCTAATATTTAAAAAATCCATTTAAAGAAAACTATGAACTAATTATAAGTAAATGAACTAAAATTTTTTCCTCATAGTTAAGAAAATTTCTCATTTTTAAGTTAAATTTAACCAAATTTGAGGAAAATTTATGATAAATTTTCAAAGACATTTTTTCCTTAAATTTAGTTATGTCTTTTTTTTCAGTGTAACTTCCTCCAGCAATCCCCGAAAAGTGACCCGACGGATATCCGCCATATTTCACATTTTTCTTCTCCAAGGTGTTCTTAATGAATTAAGAAAGAAAAAATTATATATTTAAATTTTTTTTTATTAAAATTTTCAAATTATGAATAAAGGTGTTTTGAGAACGCCCCCAAAATCATGACAGAAGATAAATTCCGATCGGAGGGATATATTGCATGTGAGTTACCCTAAGGGGACCGACACTTTCGGCGGGTATTAGAATTTGATCATAGAGAAAAGTCCAAAAACGAGCCACCCTAGTACTTACCTTCTTTTCGCATACAGTTTCTTTAAAATATTTTACTTACTACTGTTTTTATGTGTTTATTTGCTAGTAATATTTAACAGCCAATCATTAAAATTAAATAATTTCGATGTAAAATACTCATACACTATTCACAATTAATCAATAAAAAACGGCACTTAAAATTTTTATTAAATAATTTTTATTGATTCATAAATTAAATTAAGTTATAATTAAGATGTTTAATATATTTTTTTTTTTATGATCATAATTATGTATTTTAAATTAAATAATTAAATAAGTAAGATATTGTATACTATTTTGCACATGTGTTGTTAATTTTCTTTTTGTTTTTGTTTTTGTTTTTGTTTTATTTGTTGTTGTTGTTGTTACATTTAAAGTGTGATTACTTACATACCATTCTAAGTAATTAATTAAAAGTATGTACAATTAAAATTGATTAAATTAAAAAAAAAAATAAAAAATATGTATTAAATTAAAACAAATTAAAAATTTATCACAGTAATAAATTTACTTAATGCTAATTATACATACAAGTGGGAGGGGGTGAGGAGGATTATAAAATGATTTAACATACGCTGCAGTATGCACACTAAAGGTGTCCTAACGACTAAGGTAATTTTTCAAAATCACTTTTAAATACGTGGTAGGGTCCTAAATTGTAGTTTTGTATCTAAAAATGAGTGAGCCAAAATTTGGAGACAATCGGATAAAAATAACTCGTGCCGAAAATGGATTGAAGTTTTGGGACACTCTTATCTGATGAAAAAACACGTTTTTTCAAGTTTTTTGAAAAATATTGGTATATGCTATTTTTTGTTAATTTTTTTGTTAAGTAATATGAAAATGGTAATAAATTACCTTTCCAAAAAGCTTAAAGAAATTCAAATCGGATGAAAAATAAGCATTTTACGCATGCATGCCCCAGACCATTGCATGGTTTTTAAAGCCAAAATTTGAAAATTTTAAAAATTTTTAGGCAAAAAAATAAAAAAAATTAAATTTTACTTTATAATTATATTAAATACATGTTATAGATAAAAACTAACAGATATGGTAGTCTAACTTTTTTTTCATTTGGCGTGGGTAGTGATATAATTTCCGCGGATTCCAAAGAAAATGAGTTTTTCTAAAATAATTTAGCAAATATGGGAAATAATTTTCTGTATTGTATTATACGAAGTGAAATACATAAATTCTGTAATTTTTTTGAGAATTCGGGCATCTTTAACCCCTTTTCGTCGAGGTGAAATGACAAATTTGAGACGTTATACATTTCTATAATACAAAATATCTGCATATATCCGGTTTCTCAAAAGTTACAGAATTCACGTTTCACACTTCGATCCGCACAATAGAGCACAAATTTTCAAAAATTTGCTTACTTATTGTAGAAAAACGCATTTTATTTGGAATCCGCGGAAATTTTATCACTACCCGCGCCAAATAAAAAAAAAGCTTGACTACCATATCTGCTATTTTTAATCTTAAACATGTTTTCAATTTGATCATAAAGTAAAATTAAATTTTTACTATTTTTTTGCCTAAAAATTTTGAAAATTTTCAAATTTTGGCTTTAAAAAGCATGCAATGGTCTGGGGCATGTATGCATAAAATGCTTATTTTTCATCCGATTTTAATTTTATTAGTCGTTTTGAAAAGGTAATTTAGTACCATTTTCATATTATTTCACAAAAAATTTAACAAAAAATATCAAATACCAATGTTTTTCCAAAAACTAGAAAAAACGAGTTTTTCGTTCTTATAAGAATGTCCCAAAACTTCAATCCATTTTCGGCACGAGTTATTTTTAGCCGATTGTCCCCAAATTTTGGCTCACTCATTTTTAGATACTAAAGAACAATATAGGACCCTACCAGGTATAAAAAGGTGATTTTCGTTTTTAAGGACACCTCTAATGCACACAC